>CANUEY010297428.1:0-10484 GCA_948099555.1 Croton setiger | reverse complement strand
TCCAGATTAAGTTAGCAGTATTGTTTGATGTTGTTATTGTTTGTTAGCCTTAGGAAGGATTGAGGTGCTACTCATATTGCATGTTGTTGTTTAAATGCAATCCAAATATAATTGGTCAATGTGCATTCTAGTTTGTATTGATGAAATACCTGAAGTTTTGATGCAACTGAGTCCAGCCTCGTATCTAGGTTCTGTTCATGTTTCTGTTTTGAGCATGATATCATTTCTGATTATGTTGTAATATGATAAGGGGCTATTTTGATGATTTCTTCTAAATATGAGGGATTAAACCATATTTTGCCAAAAATATGAGATGTGCTTGGTGAATTCTATTTGAATGTTGAAATTGGATTACATTTAGGGCAGATTCTTGAAAAAAAAACATGAAAAACAATAGAAAAGTAATTTGGGGCGGAATTTTTGCAAAGTTTGAGGACTAAACTGTAATTTTCATATTTTGCCTTTAAAATGTTGAGATTTGCTTGTTTTGTGAGATGCTTGATCCAATTGGCATGATTGAGAGAGATTTGTCAATTTTCTTAACTTTGGGGCAAAATCGTAATTTTGCAAAAATGGGGTACTAAATCATAGCATGATGCGCTTTTTAATATTGTTTTTGCATGCTTAATTGAATGTTTAGTTGATTTGACATGTTTCATGGTTTATTTTGATAATTTCCATAGCTAGGGACCTTTTTGCAATTTTTATATTTTCAGGTACATTTTCGTAATTTTCCATACTTGCTTTAATTTTCTTATTTTTGGGAGTTGGGTTTTAATTCGGAAATTAAAAGGGTATAATGTAATTAATAGGTATTAGGTTTGTAATTAGTTTTAGGGTTTATTTTCCGCATTTTATTTTTCTGCAATTTATCGCTTTCTGTCGTGTGTTTGTACGCAAACGATTTTAATCACCGTTAGGAACATCGCTAGTGGCTTTCCATAAATAAAACTTAACTTAAAAATTGGAAAACAAAATTTTGGTTTAAGAGGCCGGTATATCCGGGCGTTAGTCGAAATGTAATTTCGGCTAACATACCCAACCCTCCTACTCGGAATTTCTTGGTTCAGACTTGCTTTATCCAAAAATAAAAACGGAGTCAATTTTCATAAATAAAATTTGATTTTTCATAAAACTAAAACTGGTTCCCGAATGGGTGGCGACTCAAAATGTTTTTAAGACCAACTAGTTCAGCATCGATTCATAAAGTTGTTTTATCACTTTTAATAAATTTTTATCTTTCCGGCTTAAAAACTGGAAAGTACGGAACCGGACCGTCTTCAGTTTGAGAGAGAACAGAAGCAAAAACAAGGTGAATAGAAATAGAGAGAAAAACGAGAGAAAGAAAGAGAGAAGGAAAACAGAAGAGAAATGAAAAGAGCAGCCAAAATAATCATTTGGTGATGTTCCTTAGTGTCCAGGGAAGGTGAGGAAAAGGTTAGGAAAGAGAGGGGGCTATCAGGTTGGCTGGAAAAGAGAGAAAACAGTAAGGTTTCCAGAACAGGGGATAATCGTGAACAGTGGAAAAAAGAGAGACAATAAGGGGAAATTCGCGTAATGAGAAGTTTTAATCTGTTGGGAAAGGTTGTAGGGAGGTTAGGCTAAAGTTTTAGGTTGAGCTTTGGCCAGGAAATTGGTTAGGAAGGTGATTTTTGGTCAGAAGTTGTTATCAGGGAAAACAGGGGAAGCTGCTGGAAAGCTTCTGCCCGTGGGTGAGGAAGACGACCAAAACGGCACCTTGGGCGTGCGTTTTGGGGGTCCTACGCGAGGCACAGGCGTGAGGCTGCGGGTGAGATCAAAACGCACGCAGATTCTGCATTTTGATCCCTGTGAGGAGCGCGGTGCTAAACGGCACAGAGGCGTGCGTTTTGAGGGATTTAGCTGTTCTGGTGCCTGGATTTCGGTATAACCTCATTTAACCCCTGAACATAATTTATTTATGCATTTAAGTCCTTCAGATTGAATTTTTACATGTTTTCAATTTAGTCCAGTAGAATTTATTTAGGAAAATTATAGATTGACCCCTGTAGTTACTGTTTTCTTGCAAAACAGCCCTTCTGGGCAGAAATGTATATTTTTGGTAAATTGCATTTTAGTCCCTCAATTTTTAATAATTGCACTTTTGACCCAGAAACTTTTATAAATTATGTTTTAGCCCTTCCAGCCTAATTTCAACATCCTAAATCCGTTTTTAACGTCAGAAATTTATTTTGAGATCGTTTTAAGGCTGAAAATTCAGATTTAAAATGTTTGGTTAAGGAATTTAAATATGAAATTAGTTTTAATTATTTATATGGTTTATTTAAACTTGGAATTGGTTTTAATAATTATAATTATTCTTAATTATAATTATTATATGGAAAATTGGGATTTATAATATGTTCAATTATGATATGAAATAAGTTTTAAATTTGAAATTTATGGATTTAATTTTAAACAGAAATAACGCAGAGATTAATTATGAAATCATGCATAATAGCATATATGGATTTCTGATTTGATTATTTGAACATCATTGCTATGTTATGCATTATAGGCGCATAGAAGATCCTGAGATGGAGTGTTGTTAAGATGCGTATCTGTGAAAGAAAGAGCTGATATTATGGAGAAAGTGCATAGAGGAGTATGTGGCACTCATCTAAGTGGAAAATCACTGGCTAGGAAGATATTGAGATAGGGATACTTTTGGATTTCCATGGAGCGGGATTGTATAGCCTATGTCAGAAGATGTTTGGAATGTCAGATGCATGGTGATCTTAGTCACTTACCAGCATCAGAGCTTCATCCCACAGCAAACTCTTGGCCTTTTTCAGCTTGGGGAATTGACATAATTGGGAAAATCTATCTACCAGCATCCAATGGACACGAATTCATTGTTGTGGCAATTGATTATTTTTCCAGGTGGATTGAGGCTCAGTCTTTTAAGAAGTTGGGGGCAAAGCAGATGGCGAGTTTTATTGAAAAGTCAATATTCTGCCGTTATGGAATTCCTCATCACATAGTATCTGATAATGGTGTACAGTTCCAGGGAGAGGTAGAAGAGTTATTGAAAAGATACAAAGTGGAGCATCACAAGTCTTCTCCTTATCGGCCCCAAGCAAATGGAGCAGTGGAAGCAGCTAATAAAGAGATTAAGAAAATTTTGCAGAAAACAACCCAGACATATCGAGATTGGGCGGATAAGCTACCTTTTGTCCTCTGGGGGCATCGTACTATGACAAAGTCAGTTAATGGAGCATCCCCTTTTGAGTTGGTGTATGGAATGGAAGCAGTGTTGCCAATTGATTTGGAAAAACAAACCTTCAGGGTATGGGTTGAGTCTGGCATTTCAGAGCGGGTTTGGGTGAAGAAAAGATATGAAGATTTGGTATTATTGGATGGGAAACGGTTAGATGCAAGATTTCAAGATCAGATGAGAAAGAGAAGAATGGCTCGTTTTTACAATAAACGAGTTGATCCGAAGGCATTGAAACCAGGAGATCTAGTCTTGAAGCAAATGAAGCCGGGGACAATTCATCCAGGAGGAAAGTTCAAGCCTGATTGGGAAGGCCCGTTCGTGGTGAAGAAGATATTTGCCAAAGGATGAGTTCGGTTATCGGATCTGAAAGGCAATGAATTTGCACAGTTAATCAACATCGACAGGCTCAAGTGGTTCTTCGTTTGAGATGACGATTTTAAAAAAAAAGAAAGAAAAAAGAAAAAAGAAAAGAAGAAAAAAAAAGTAAAAATGAAAGGGTAAAAAATTAATCAGCCAATGCTTGTATTAAATTTCTTTTGATGCTTAGTAGTAATATCCTTGGATGTGTTAGTAAATGATTTTTGAAATGAATAAAAGAATTAGTTTGAAAAATATTCACAGATGTTTGTTAAGGTTTATTATCAACATTATTTTTCAGAGTTTCTTTTCTGAATAAGTTTGCAATGTTTGTGATGAATGTTGAATACACGTTGTAAACTTCTTGTGTTTTGATGTTATCCCCATTTTTAGACATTCGTTGGATATAAGAATGAATGATTGTATGAAAAAGGTTCATGTTTGAGATGTTTTCTTAAGTTGAATGTTGTGGTTGTTTGTTGCTGGTTAATATATGTGATGTGTTCTTGCGAAGAAAATGTAAAATATGACCGTTTTCCTCGTTAGCTGTACAAACTGCTTCTGTTGGAAGAAATGAAGAATTGTGTTGACTAATGACGATAGTTATTTGGTGTGTTCTTGTTGAACGAAAGAGAAGATGAGATGGCGAAGTTGACGAATGAAAAAGTTTGTTAAGAGAGACTGGAGTTCCTTATGATTGGTTTGACCATTCCTTCAGTGATTGTTTTCCATCCTGGCCTCGACGCGGAGCTAATCCAGAAGGAGTCATTGGAAGGCAGATGCCTCGAGGAAAATGAGCTTACATGCATACATGACTAACCCAACATGCATTTTGCATTTTCTCGTTTGGATTTTCAGGAATAAAAACAAGCACAAAGCAAGAGTTTATTCAAAGAAAGGACAGTAGAGATACAGAAAAGTACACAACAGACTGACAAATAAAAGCAACACAACACAAAAGACAACACCTTCAGATAAAGAAAGTAAAAGCAGCTGGTTTGCAAGTGGAAATTCATTCCTCCTGGGATTGGAGCCACTCAACATAGTTTGATACAGCAGGCAGTCCACGCAATGGCGCAACTGAGTATCTGACCTGTGCATTCCACCGAGTTTGCAGACGTTCGATCAGACGCTGAGAGATTGGACTGATTTTAAAGTTTTGTAAGACTAGAATTCCTTGGGTTTGCCCAAATTGTCTTTGAAGACGGTCAGGGAAGTAGGCCATGGAGTGGGTCAAGCTACAATAGATGACGTAGCGCACCAGATGAGTTTCAGCAGTCACCATAGTCAGCCGCCACCAAGGGCAGATCCACCGCATGGATTGAGAGTTAGCAAAATTCATGATTTGTTGTTCCCAGTTGTTACGGAAGTTCATCAGGAGCCTACGCCGTTGGAAACGGTTGGATCGATAGCGCTTCAGTTGGTCGTCAGGAACAGGAGCAACTAAACCTAGTTTCTCATATGCCCAAATCTGTGAGAAGAAAGAAGTCAGTTCGAAGTGTATAGGCTGTAAAGTGATTTTGGTGGATGATAAATTACCTGCAGAAGAATCGGGCAACCCCGAAGAGAGATGTTTATGTCTGGGTATACAGTAGTGTCGTTGACCCAGTTCATAGTTTCTCCGAGAATCAGGAGATATGGTGTTCGATTCCCAAGGGTGATTTGGCGGGCTACGGATAGGAGATGAATGTTGCCATAACCATTAATGGGACTTACCATTGCAAAGACATTCAATAGAAGATAGCAGAAGCAGTGACTCCATTGGGGTGATCCGTCATAGTTGTAAACCCGCTGTAAGAACGGAGACAGAGGAACGTTGTGTGGATATGGCATATTAGCATCCGGGAGAATGGGGATGGGTGATTCCCTGAGGAGATTTTCAAAACTAGTGTTCGGTGATGGAGGCAAAGCATGATATTCTTCTTCTAATGGAGTATAGTCCATGATGGCGCAAAACTCTTCATACAGCGGAGAAATTTCACAGTCAGGGAAGCGAAATGACATGCTTCTTGGATAGAAGTGGAAAATCAGCCAATTGAGAAAAGGCAAATTCAGTCGGAGTTGAAAGTATGTTAAGATCCATCGGAAGCAGTTCAGACGAGTTGATTGCCAGGTATCATCGGTGAATGTGTGAAGCATGGCTAACAAATCATTTTGATAATCCATTGAAAGAATTGCTAGCAGAAAGACAGATGCCAAAGTTGAGAAGATGAATAGATGAGAAGTAGAAAAGCTTGGGATGGAGAAAATAGATGTCACTAGCTGCCTATTTATACAGGAAGGGAACAGTGGAGTGAACTGAATGCATTTTGAGAATATCAGACGTGTTGATGAAGTGAGGGTAGTACGTTGGCAGTATGAAGCCGCACTTGTGGCATGTGAGTTCTGAACCTCTGGAACGTGGTATGTCAGTACAGCTTTAAGTGAAGTAGTGATTGGAGTGTCAGATTGTGGAAGAAGCTTTGTGTGGTTGTAATGATGCAGTCTTACAGTAAGGATCATATGCATAATCAGGCGATTGAAGCATCATCACCTTCTTGTGCAGGGGGCAATCAATGATAAATCAGGGGTTAGAAACAGATGAAATTCATGTGATTGAAAGTGGGGAAGCCACTTGCATAGTAGCGGGATCTCCGGTGTGTTGTTGAGAGATCAGATAATTGAAAGTGGGGAAGCCACTTGCATAGTGGTGGAATCTCCGGTGTGTTGTTGACGGATCAGTTAGTTGATAGTGGAGAAGCCATTGGCAAAGTGGTGGGATCTCCGAGGCCTTGTCCTCACATAAACTTTGAGTTTTGAATGTGATTGTGTTAGGGATAGTGGAGAAGCCATTTGATGAAGTAGTGGGATCTCCGAGGCCTTATCCTCACACGAATTTTAAGTTTGAATTCTGTCGATTGTGTAGCAGATCGTGAAGGAGCCATTCCAGCTGAGAATGGTCGGACCTTCGATGCCTTGTGCATCTGTCAATTGTGTAGCAGATTATGGAGGAGTCATTCCATTGAGAGTGGTGGGACCTTCGATGCCTTGTGCATCTGTCGATTGTGTAGCAGATCGTGGAAGAGCCATTCCAGCTGAGAATGGTGGGACCTTCGATGCCTTGAGCATCTGTCGTGTGTGGAGGAGTCATTCCAGCTAAGAGTGGTGGAACCTTCGATGCCTTGTGCATCTGTCGTGTGTGGATGAGTCATTCCAACTGAGAGTGGTGGGACCTTCGATGCCTTGTGCATCTGTCGTGTGTGGAGGAGTCATTCCAGCTGAGAGTGGTGGGACCTTCGATGCCTTGTGCATTTGTCGTGTGTGGAGGAGTCATTCCAACTGAGAATGGTGGGACCTTCGATGCCTTATGCATTTGTCGTGTGTGGAGGAGTCATTCCAGCTGAGAGTGGTGGGACCTCCGATGTCTTGTGCATCTGTCATGTGTAGAGGAGTCATTCCAGCTGAGAGTGGTGGGACCTTCGATGCCTTGTGCATCTGTCGTGTGTAGAGGAGTCATTCCAGCTGAGAGTGGTGGGACCTTCGATGCCTTGTGCATCTGTCGTGTGTGGAGGAGTCATTCCAGCTGAGAGTGGTGGGACCTTCGATGCCTTCGGCATCTGTTGATTGTGGAAGGGCCTTGTTTTTATAACGGTTAGGACCTCTGGGCAATTATCTCCGGATAAGCGCCATCTATCTAAATTCAGTCGTCAGTTAAGAAGAATCATCATCAAGTTGTGGAAAAGTCAAAGTCATCGGATTTAACTGCAATACCAGGTAAGTTTTCTTTTCCCCTGCGTCAATTGTTACTTTGGCAAAATTTGTGTGAAACACAAATTTTATCAAAGTGGGGGCAAACTGTTGACGCTTAACTTTTGTCCCAAAAAGTACCAGTGAGGATAACTTGCCAACGTTCGAAGAAGTCTCCAGAAAATTCCTTAAACAGCTTATGATCGTTCAATTCCCAGAATGTTTTAAGTGTTGCTCTCCTATTTTCAAAACGGTTGGTTGTCTTTAGCGCTCAAGAAAATCCTTTTTCTCCAAAAATATTTAATCAATTTATTTTCTTCTTAATTTAAAAAAAAAAAGAGACTTTAGAATTTAAAATTAAAAAATGATAAAAATGATAAAAATCCTAATGTTAGCTTGATTTTCCTTCTAATAAAGAATTTTTAATTTTAGCATCAATTTTTGTTTAGCTTTATTTTTAGTTTTAAAAATTATGATGTTGTTCAATAATAATTTTCAAAGAAATTTATATTTTTGTTTTTAAGAAAAATTGAATTAATGAAGAAAACGGAGTGATTTGGGAGAAAATAGAGAAAAGGGATGAAATTGAAGGAAAAAGAAAGATGATGGGTGAATTGGAGGGAAGGAAGGGCTTGATTGAACACGGAGATAAATTTCTGGGGATAAAATAGGATTTTGGAAAGTTGAGAGGTAGAAAGCAGAAAGGCTGAAAATTTATCTCCCAAACAACGAGTCGTTTTGTTTATTGAAGAGACGACATTCAAGGAGTGCGCTGCGTTCAGTAAAAACACAGCGAACGACTTGTCGTTTTGACAAGTAAAATGGAAAAAAAAGAGAAAAAGAAGAAAACGCCGTCGTGTACTCACTGAAATAGAATGAAAGAAGAAATTGAATTTGGGGCTTAGGGTTTCTGCGGACGAAATTGAAAACGCAGTAGAATTTCTCAGTGCAATCGAGTGTCAAACTGAAAAAGAGAAATGAGAAAGAGGAGTGATATTGAGTGGAGGGGAGACGAGCGTGAGAGAGGAGAGTAGTGGAGTAGAAAATAGAGCACCAAAAATGGAAATGGATGGATAACAGAATGCAATAGAAAGGGAAAAATGAAGCGGAAGTGGAGAGGAGCGTAGGCAATTAGTTGGAGGTCGTACGAGCCCCAACCAGTGAAGACGAAGGCGGACACGTGGATAGGAACGGTTGGAGGGAGCTATTCCTATAAGAGAAGAAGCGTTCGAAGAAGGAGGAGGGGATTCTGGAAAAGGAGAATTGGATTTTGCAAAAAAAAAAAAGGAACATCTAGGAACCTTTAGGTTTGCTGGAAACTCTGAGTTTAGTTTTGAATTTGCTGAATCGATTTCCTCTATTTCTGTAATCCATACTTCAATTTGGATTCAAAATCAATTTGAACTCCAGAATTGATGTTTCTTAAAAAAAAAATTTTCTCTGTATTTTTTGTTTTAAAATTAAACAAAATTGTATTGTTTTCTGGAGTTGGATGTTGCTGTAAGCAAAGTTTCTGGACACTGTAAAGAAAAATTGGCTTAATCTGAGGTACTGTAATCAAATTCTTTTCGGTTTAATTTCAATTTTTTTTTTGAAAATGTCTGGAATAGTCTGGGAACCAGACTGAGTTTTGATGGATTCTGTGTTGATTGAATGTTTAAATGCTTTCTGTTTCTGGATGTTGCTTTCCTGGATGTTATATTGTTGGCATGAATGAATGTGATAAATTTAGAATGAAATTGGTTTTCATTCTGCCTCGATAGGTCTTCTGTTTTCCCTTTTGTTGATAGTATGTTTGTCAAGCATTTTTGTTCAGAATGTGTTCATGGTTTCTAAAAACTGTTTAAATATTGTCTCTGGATTGTATGATAATTTGATTCAGGATTTGTTGACAGCAGTGGTTGTTTAGGTTGTTTTTATTTGTTGTTCATGTTTGTGCATACATCATTTCCACAAAATTCTTTTTGTTTGCTCAGATTATTTGATCTGCTTCTGTGTTCTCAACATTTTAAATATCCAAGTTTGCTAGCACTTATTTCTCATATTGTGTTCACCATGCTTCAAGTTCAGAAGGAATATAAGTTAATTTATAGATCTGGGATTAATATGCATCTTAAAATCATTTTTAACTAACATGAATTCTGTAACATCTTCTGAATTTATTGATTGAACAGTTTGTTGAGTGGTACTTTGTTTCTGGATTTCACAAATGTTTTAGTAAATGCATATTGTCATTTCATATAGTTTTGTGGATCTTCATGAAATTCTTAAGATTAAGTTAGATTTGAATCATCAATTTATGAGGAATGCATAATTTGTTTTGTTTGGCTAATATTCTGTTCTGCTTGATTATTGAAGATTCTGGTTGTACAGAGAGGTTATGTTAAGGCATATGTATGTGTTGTCATCATTGTTTAGCATTCTGGATTAAGCCTCATATAGTGCAGAATTCTCTTGTGAATTTGATTATACATAACAGAATGGTGAACATCCTAATTTGTTGAAAATGTTTGTATGAACATCCCTACTGTATACATTTCTACGCAGAAATTGCTATAAGGCAGAATACCTTTATTGCATTGAATCTATTTGATGTTCATGGTCGACAATTGATTTTGTTTTGATGTTAAATCTGGATAACTTGATCAGTTTGGGGAATGAGTCTGTATTAATGAGTGAATAGGGCAGAAAGGGGTAAAAACATGCATAAGGGCAGTTTAGGATTAGAGAATTCCATAAGGGGCAGTTTAGTCATTTCATATTTGAGCATCAACTTGAAATTCTGATATGTTATGCTGCTTTCTTTGCTGGATTGAACATAATTTCTATTTGGTATGTTGATTTTTGGTTAAAAGGCATGAATGATGATGATTGTTTGTGGGAGGGGCTTTTTTGTAATTTTGCAGAATTTGGGGTCAAATTGTAATTTTGCTAAATTTACCTATTTGGTGTTATTTTACATGTTTGGATGGTTGTTTGTTTAATTTGGCTTGTTTATGGTTGGAATGATTGATTTTTCTTATTTTGGGTTAAATTGTAATTTTTCTATTTTTCGAGGACCTAATTGTAATTTTTCAATTTATGCTTTATTTTTGTAATTTTTGGGTTTTGGATTTAATTTGGGTTAATTAAGGGTAGAATGTAATTTAATAGGAAATGGTTT
>CANUEY010297354.1:0-17031 GCA_948099555.1 Croton setiger | reverse complement strand
TATATATATATATATATATATATATATATATATATATATATATATATATATATATATATACACACACATTTGTAGTGGAGTACATTTTGAGTAGGTATAATTTTTTTCAAGTACTTATAGTATGATCTATTTTTCTATTACGTTTTTGGAAAATTGATTTTTTGGTACTCTTATTTCATTCTTGTGTTTTGTTCAATATTATGATTTAGTCTCCATATTTTTCAAATATAATTTATACATTTCTCAATTTTGTTACCATTTTATTAAATAGTCTTTATGTCCATCACATAACACAAGCTAAAGAAATGACATATTAGCCCCTTAGAAAACCCTTTACCCTTTAATAAATAAATGAGAAAAAGAAAAAGTAAAATTCTTCAAAGTACATCACAAAGCACAAGCTCACACACTAGAATTCAAACACCTTTCAACTTTAAAAATTTTCATTGAAAATGGCATGACTTTGGTTAAGTGGTTGCATTCTTGTGACCAAGATATGGACCTCTTAACACTTGAACATCGAAGGCGAACTTTTCAATTTTTGTTCTTCATTCATGATTCCATCTACAAGAACTCATTTGCACACCCAATATTGATGGCAGCCATTCGATCGCATCGTGTTAGGTTTTAAGATTCCTATTCTTTTAATTAAATCAAAATTAATTAACAAAAAACAAAACTAATTCCAAAAATACAACTTTAGATCAAATCTCAAATTTCATGATAGTTTAAAAAGAGCTCACTACTTGAACCAAATCTCTCTAGGCAGAACTCTCTTGCCAAATTACTATCTCTCAATTCCTCCATGGAAACACAACAAGTAGAAAGCTCATGAAATGAGGAATTCTAAAATTTCCTCAAACTTTAAGTTCGACCAACGGATGGAGGTGAAAAAGGCATCAAATATTGACCCGACCCACAACCTGAATTATAACCTGATGAAATCTCTCGTTCCTTTCAGTACCATCATTGGACTTACCAGCGCTTGACCTATTGTTTTGCGGCCTCAAACTAGGCGTTCGGCGCTAGTGGTAGCGTTTCTGAATTTTTCTCTCTTCTCTGTCCTTTTTTTATCTTATGTGCGGAGGAATTATTTGCTTATTTATCTAAATTGTAGAGTCAATGTAGTATCCATAGTACGTAGGTTACAATAGGTGTAATTTTTGTATCATATTTATTCATTGAAGACGATGCTCTCTTCTTTATAGGAGCAACAAGTACAGAGACTATGAAATTGAAATGCACGTTAACTAATTATGAGAAGGCTTCAAGCCAATAAGTAAGTCTTGCAAAATCTATAGTTTCTTTTACTTTTAATTATGAAATCCAACATCGGATATTGACTGAGATTTGATATGATATATAAGTTATACCACCTAACTATTTAATCACCTTGGGTTAAACATTTTAGGTCATTGGATTTGGACCTAAGTAGTTGGCAAAGGCAATTAGATGAATCATTTTATAGGACACTAATATTAGCTATGATAAAAAATAGATTTTTGAGTAGTTTATAGTTTCTAAAATAGTATTTCTGAACTAATGCATGGAATTTATGTGAACTTCATTCCTCTTGATTAGACTCAGGGAGAGTTTATATGACTTCATTCCTTTTGATTTTGTCATCATAAAAAAGGAAGAGATTGTTGGCTCAAGGGTTCAACATCTTATTTTGATGATCTACAAAACCATAAGTTTTTAGAAAACTCCCTCCATAAACTTGTAAAGTCTAACTATATTTTTCTAAACAAAAAATTTGAAGATTAAGATTAGAAGTCATCTAAACTGAAGAAATCTTTCTGACGACATTCAAGATTAGAAGAATTTAGTTTAGAATGTAGTTTAAGAGAAATACTAAGTTTTGACAGTCAAAATCTTTTAGAATATTTTTCAAACTTATTTCTTGCTTTTCAAAGTATTGTCTAATTTCTTTTTGGTTAAAAATTTTGAGACCACATGTTTTCATCAAAATAGTAACTTTCATCTAAATACGCTTAAATTAATCTCTGACATTAGCTGAAAAAGAAAAGCCAAAACTATGTTTTTGAAGTTTATTCGGAAACAAAAATCAAGAATGTTTGTCTCTTATTCAAAGATCCATTAGGATTTTTAGCTCCTCCGACGGTTATATTCTTCTTGATTCACTATAAAAATTCATTTACACAATTGTTTAACACTTTGAGACAGAAAAAAAATCTTAACTCTCTCACTTTCATATCTTTAAGGTTTTCTCTTCTCTTAAAAATAATCAAGAGTCTTTTTTGAGCTAAATTTTTATGTTTACTTTGAAAAGATTTTTGTATTTTAATCAACTTCTCTTTTGAACAATTTATCTGGTTTTCATTTTTACTTTTCAGAAATTTTTCCTGAACTTGGTTTTTTCTTTTAATCTACTTTAGGTTCTGTGTAAACTTAAATAATTAAGAGTTTTTCAAAATCTGAAAAACTAGTTATTTTAGGGTTTTTTTGGAATAAAGCTTATAGACTAATGAAAAAGTATTGTTTGAGTTTTTTTATCTCTATAAAACAAAATGAATGTTTCTGAAATCCATGATTTTAAAGGGAATTAAGTTATATTAGGGGATCAAAATAGTGGAAATCTCAAGTGTATATACTTGTAGAGTGGATGTAGGCTTAATTTAGTAGAACCACAATAAATTTTAACTCTCTATTTTCTTTTTATTTCTCTAAGTTTACTTGCAAATTTTTCTTTTTAAACTGAACTTAAATTTCTTAATCAGTTTATTTTAAAATTTCATAAACAGTGAAGTTGATTAAATTTGAATATTTTTCTTGTCTTAGTTTTCAAATTTTGACTTGGTCTTTAAACCCTAAACTAAACTTTATATGAACTCAATTTTATAATTAATAAAACTCTAAATTCTAACGAGTTGTTCAGAATAGTTTTATTTCATAAATTTTTACTTAAGAAAAAATTTTTAGAGTCAAATTTTTGAAAATCCAATTCACATTCTCTTGAATTACTATCATATCAGGGATTAAGACATAAATATCTCAATAAATTTGAACACATTTAAAAAAATTTTATTTTTAAATTAATTCTCAGTAACCATTTTTAATTTTAAACAAAATATAAACAATTTATAAAAATATTATAAACATACTATTAACAAATTATATACACAAAATAAATATGACTTTTTAAGAGTTAAATTGTTATTTTTTTAATAAGTATAGTTAGGCTAAAAATTATTTTTAAACTTAAAATTATTTTAATATTATCCCAACAAAATATGGGATAATTGATTCTAATATTTTTCTTTTTTTATTAACTATGAAATATTATAGATGGGTTACAATTATGTGCAGTATTTTTAAATCATAGCCACGTAAAGAATAATACTCGTTCAAGCTAGATAGGTCCTTTTTAAAAAATAAATTTCTAGCTCCAAATTTTAAATGGATGTATACATGAAGGCCACATTTAAACCCGCGACCTCACTTAAGTTAGGAAAATCTCTTATCAACTCACTTACGTCTTAGGGTTCCAATATTTTTTCATTTGATCCTTAATATTAGAAATATTTTCTTTATTTAAACCTAAAATATTTCATATAAATTTAGTTTTATTTTTATTTATTTAATTTTGATCCATAACATATGTATATTGTAATAATAGTTTCAAATAGAAATTGTAGATGTTATTCTGTACAATAAAAAATAGAAATATAAACGTTTTAAAAGAATAGAAATGAATAAATTCATCCATCTCACCATAACTTTTAAATATCAGCATTTTTAGAAATTAGAATTTGTTTATATACTTATACTCTTTTTATATTAATTATGTTGAATAATGAAACCAAGCGAATATATGTTTTGACAAAGATAGCAATTGAAAATTCTGGCAAACTATTGTTTTTTTACCTATTATTAGAATTATAAGCCTACTAATGTAATCAGACCTAATGGATTTCGGCTCAATTATATATTGTCCCACATTTCAGTTATAACATAACTACATGTTTGCATTAAGTCAACATTATTAAGACTCATAAAAAGATTATTAAGATTTATCTTCTATAAACATTTTTTTTTGACGATTATTATTATTTTTAATAAAAAAAAAGAATAAACGACACCTGTCCCCAAATAATAATGGAGTAACACGTCTTCAACAACTTGAATGCATTATAAGAGAAAATTTAGTTTATGTTTCATGAATTTAAAATCGCAATAATAATAGACAGGCTGACTTTTTCAAAATAAAATCTTAAGTAATTTATTGGGCGGGGGGGCAAGACGTCGACGTGTCCAAAACGACAGGCAGTTAATCATAAACGTCACTTAATAAGTCCAAACAACAGTTTCTTTTCTTTCTGACATGCAACGTAGTAATGCAAAACATGAAACTGAATTTGGACATAATTAATTAATTACTCAATTAATAATTTTTATTTCTTTATTATTCTTTTACTAATATTATTTTCTTTGTGGAAAGAAAATTGACATAGCACAAAAGCCAAAGCTTATGTATCATTTTCTTATTTTTTATAATTTTTAATTAATTGTATTTAATTTATAAAACTGTTCATCTTCTTACATGTAATGAATTCTTAATGTTATGTAGTAATTAACTATTTCAATAATAAATTGATTAAATGAGTTTTTACTAGTTTTCTTTTAAATAGGTTTTCATTACTAATAATGTAATAATAAATTTTTGATATTTGTAGTTACATAAAATCCTAAAATTTATTATCTTTATTCATTTTATTTTAAAATATCAATTGATTACAAATTATTTATAATTTTATTATTCAAAATACTAAAAACTTAAAAATATTATTATTAAAGTACAATTAAAAATAATTGAGAACGTTGGCTCAATATAATTTTAATTTGATTTGATTTTTTAAAATTTATCTTATTATAGTTCCTTACATATTGATAAAAACAAATAATGAATATTGACATGACACAATAATGATAAACTAAAATATAGAGTATTATTTTATTTTTTATAGTCATTAATTAAGTTCATTGAATTTATGAAACTAACTTTTTTATTCTAATTAATTCATCAGGTCAATGATTACTTATAAAATTAATGATAATTTTTTATTACCAATTTTTATATATTAGTAATGACATAATAATAAATTTATTGTACTTATAATTTTATTATTGTTAGTTTCGTTTTTTTACTTTCAAATAATATTAGCTTTAAAGTTACTAATAATTTTATTATTAAAGAAGCTAGAAAAATTAAAATATTATAATTATAATATATATTTAATTCATACTAAAAATAAAATAATGATAAACAAAATTATATAATCTGCGAGTGTAAATCTAGTTATTACACTATATCTGACAGCTATATTGTTGAATTTGTTTTAGTTGAATCTCCCATCAATAATGACAACTAAAACCTTAGAATTAGATAATGAAAAGAAAATTATTTGTGGTAGTGATTGTTACACCTAACTGCTACTACAGTGGAATGGGCTTATAATATGATGTTAAACGGAAAATTATAAGTTTACATAAAGATATAATAATAGCATGCGAAGGCAATCAGGATACGGGCATTGCATAAAAATAAAAAGAGCATGTGAAACACAAATGTTGATACAGTTTATAAGAGCATGACTGCTCACAAAAATCAATAGTAAAATACCTAAAACCATAATAGATGTCTTATCGAAATAAGCAAATGTAAGGAGTGGTCCTAAATTTATGAGGTTCGCTCATCTTTCCTTTCTGAGTTGAGAAATGTAAGAAGCAACATGGCACATTGTAGGCCATTCTATTTCTACTTTTTCTAAACATATAACAGAATAATAATATCATCTCCACTTCTTAAAACATGCAAACTCCAACTCACCTTCTATATAATAAAATAAAAATTATCTACCATAATAGCTTGAAAAGTACATTTACTTGGGTTGAAGGAACAAGTTATTTTCTATGTGAGTTGAACTTATCTTCCTAACTTACTCTGTAAGTTAGAAGAACAAATAGAATCTACTGAATTAGAATCAAATAAAAAATATTAGCAAGATCAATTATAATTACTACATAAGGCAAACGGACCAATCGTTGGAGAAGTACTAAAACCAATTTTAGGTGATTTGGAGAGAAATAAACAGACGACTGCCCAATCCAATGCAGTGTCTAGAAAATGCCAACACTTTCAACAAACTACAATAAAACAATAGACTGTATCAATTTCTGGCCGAAGTTAGGTCAGTATATGATGCAGGTCGAAGGGATCTGCTCAAACAGTCTCCCCTCTCATCTGTAGAAAGCGTGTACGCTACTCTCAGACGAGAAGCAATGAGGAGGGAGATTATGGGTGAAGGGCACAATTTACCATCACAGGGAGAGTTTCCCTCAGGCGTGGGAAACAGCTTAATCAACCGGTCAGAACTAGTCAGGGAGGCCAGATCATCATCCTGGATGGAAAAATCACAGTTAAAATGCACCCATTATGGTGGAACCAGACACACTAAGGAAGGATGTTTCAAAATGGTGGGATATCCGAACTTTTGGCAGGAGAATAAGAAGAAAGGGGCTAAAGGGATAGCCGCTACAACAACGGCGGGTAGTCAAATGACCACTGGTGCCGGAGGCAACGAACTGTCAGGAGAAGTGGTCATGGCAGCTTCTACCAATAGAAGGGATCGAGAATAGAGAAGGGAAGACAAAAGAAGAAAAGGCACAAGCAGCGGTAAGAAAGGAGAAAAAGGGGGAAAGGGATAAAAAGATGGGGTTAGAGGGAAAATTTCAAACTAACCCCTCATTCCCTACCTTATATCACCTTGTCCCCTCAGAACCTACTTCCCTAAACTATGACCCGGATATTTTTATTGATGAAAAATTGAGTCTAGGCAGTTTTAAATCTTTAAAAAAATGCTCAAAATTAAGGGAGAATAATAAAAATTTTAAAACTGCTTATGTGACTCTTGCCAACTGTTTTGCTAAAAACGGAAAATGGATATTTGATTGTGGAGCAAGGGACACGATGTCCTATGATTCTGCTGATTTTCAATCTCCAATAGAACCTCATAAATCCCTCATCCAAACTGCTAATGGAGGGTACTCGCCAATCAAGGGAGCAGGAACTGTTCATCCAAACTGCTAATGGAGGGTACTCGCCAATCAAGAGAGCATGAACTGTTGTCATTACTCTGTCCCTTAAACTTACCAAGTTTCTTTATGTTCCAGGTTTATCTTATAAGTTATTGTCCATTAGCCATGTGACAAAAGAACTCAACTGTATTGTAACAACCTATACTTGTACTCTTACGTCATAAAAAATGCTATATATTTTTTTTTTATATTCATATTACATTTTCATTTTTATCTAAGTCCAATTCCAACATTAACATACATATAACCAAAAGCATAAACCAAATATCAAACATAACATATTATAAACCAATAACCTATTTATCCCAAAACGTTATTAACAGAACATATGACAACAATCTACATGATAAGATGATACAAATGATGAAATGTGAGAGAGAGAGATCCTAAGCTTCGGCGGACCGACCCAGTGGAAAGATGATGGAACTGACGCTGTCAGTTGTCCCAAAGAAAACCTGGAATCATATAAAGGCAATTTAATGAGTTGCGAACTCAGTAAGTGCAAACTATATAATAAAAACAAATCAATAAAACATAATTGCAAAAATATTTAATCAGAACCTGACGACGGCATTTATCTCTTAGGACTCCTCTTATCCAAATAACCAAATATATTACAATATCTGTGTTACTTTAAATTTCCAAATTAGACAACACATGATCATATATACATGTAAACATAGCATATAAACCAGACATGTAATTCGGTTGATTATAACTTATCATAATAACATAATTCTAGACCATTTTCATTGTTTCATAACATAACAATCTCAAACATCATACCTGAAAACACGTAGTGCGATTTGTGTGAATGGCATACTCAACAAATATTAACAAAGCAATTTCATTTATCAAATAAGGTAGTTTATCAAGAACATATCAACATTGCTCAATATTAAGTCATATATAACATATATATATATAGATATATATATATATCAAATCATATCTTAAAATGCCTAATGACATGACATTCCTTTTTCTTTAGTTGTGATTTATCGACCAAGTGTTGCCCCGGGAATTTCACGGCATATCAGTACCCATAGCTTGCCAGCAAACCTGTAAGACCGGAATATATCGTCGGTCAAAAGGGATCCGTGGATCAACCTTTAATATGCAGTATTCACCAGATCATTCTGCATTGTATAGGACCCGTAGGTCTTTCTATAACATATAGAACCCATAGGTTTCTATGTAACATATAGGACCCGTAGGTCTCTCCGTCAAATCATGTAGAAACCGTAGGTTTCTCTCGTGAAATCTGCAAACACTGGCTGTGATAATCACAACGGCCATATTTAAGTTCTGTAAACATGTACTTGTAAATCATACTTGCCATATCGACATGCTTCATATAATCATATACTTGTAATAATCATATAACCAGATTTCATTAACAATAACATGATATAACATATATCATTTAGATCAAATCATATAATCATATAATCACAAAACCGGATTGCATTACCGGTGTCAATATCATAGTATAACATATATCATTTAACCCGGATCATATAACTCGACTGGTCGAATTTCAGTACCAACTCAGGAATCACAAACATGACAATTCTTATATCACATATATTCAATTGACCGGGCTTCAGTACCGGTCCAAATAATATATCAAAATTCATATATTAACAAATCATACCTCATAGGTGTTCAGATCTCAATTCCAGTCTTTATATCACTATATAACATATTTGGCAATAACATAGAATTCATATCAAACACATATAAGTAAGTGTCTTAGCACTTACCTCATTGCTGTGAACTTGGGTGGCTCTTGAGTTCCTTATCAGATAACTCGGCTGGTTGGATTCAGAACCGACATAGGAACCACAAACATTACAATTCGTATGTCAAATATCTCTAAGTGACCGGACTTTAATACCGGTCCGGACAGCTCAATTATAACATATATCAGCAATCTCATATATAACAGATGACCGGGCTTCAATACCGGTCCAAACAGTTCAATATAGCATATTTGGCAAATTCACAAAGTCCAAATCAAACATATAAGTAAGTGGGTTTAGCACTTACCGTACTGCTGTGAGTTCGGCTGGGTCTCGGGTAATTCACCCCGCCATATACGAGGACTCGACGCTCTTATAATGCATAACATAGCAATGATGTTCAAATAATCAAATTCGGAAATCCATATATGCTATGATGCATGATTTCATATCTAATCTCTGTTTTATCTTTAATTAAAATAAATCACAAATTCCTAATTCCAAACTTATTTTATAACATAATTAAACATATTATAAAACCTCAATTTTCCATATAATAATTATAATTAAGAGTAATTATAATTATTAAAGCCAAAATCATGTTTACATAAACCAAACAAATAATTAAAACCAATTTCTTATTTAAATTCCTAAACCAAATATTTAAATCTGAATTTTCAGCCTCAAAACAATCTCAAAATAAATTTCTGATGTCAAAAATGGATTCAGGACGTCAAAATTAGGTTGGAAGGGCTAAAACATAATTTATAAAAGTTTCCGAGTCAAAAGTGTAATTATTAAAAATTGAGGGACTAAAATGTATTTTGCTAAAACTATACATTTCTGCCCAGAAGAGCTGTTTTGTAATAAAATAGTAACTACAGGGGCTAAATCATAATTTTCTATAATTTAATTTGCAGGACTAAATTGAAAACTATGTAAAAATCAATCTGCAGGACTAAATTGCACAAATAAATTAAGTTCAGGGGTTAAAACAAAGTTATACCGAAATCCAGGCACCAAAACAGATATTTTCCAGTCGCCCGCAGCTCCCTCTGCGTGCCTCGCGGCCAGGCGCGCGCCTGGATCAAAACGCATGCCCTTGGTGCCGTTTTGATCCGCGTGCCAGCCCGCCTCCTGCCTGCCTGCCTGGCCCTGAAAACCTGACTCTCCAGCCAACTTTCCGACGACCGTACGTCCTCCTCCAGTGGTTTTCCAGCCAACTAAGACCACCGTTCTCTTCCTCTACACACCCTCTAGCTAACCATCGAAGCACAATTTCCATAAACCCTCTAGATCAAAAGATACAAGCCCTCAAAGTTGGCTCCTCAATACTGCTTACCCAGAACCCAGAATTTGCCTAACTCTCAACCCAACTTCCAGCAACTTTTCCGGCCACCTCCGGTGGTTTTCTGGCAAACTAAAATGACAAATCTCTAGACAAACATACCCTCTACAAACCCATAAAGCCAAAACTGACATAGGTTTCACCAAATGAGAATTATAACCCTCCAAAGTAGCAACCTCAAAACTGCCTCTATACTCAGAATTTCTACCCAGAATTTTTCTTTCACTCTCCCCTTCATTTCCAGCCACTTCCTAACCTATTTAACTCATCAAATCACTTCATAACTGACCTAAAAACACTCTGAAAGATTAGATTTGAATTCCCCCTTGGATTTCTTTCTTTTCTCTTTCTTTTTCTTTCTTTCTCTTTCCTTTTCTCTCTTTCTTCTTCTTCCTTACTTTCCCTTATGATTTCTACCTAAACCAGGCTGTGTCCAGCCCCTAACCCAGCCTTCAGCACATGCAGACACCTTACACAACAAGTCTAGCAGCTGCTTGGTTTTATTTTGGCCAAAAACTATCCATTTAAACCTTTAACATTACTTAATACTTAAGCTTTCTTTCTTTCTTTCTTTCTTTCTTTCTTCAAATCATTCAACCCTACAAAACCAGCCTATAAATTCATTCCAGCAGCAAAATCAAATATATTTTGGTGTCAAAATAATATGTAGAACATGTGTCTGAAGTTTCGTAAAAATCGGAATCCGAAAAGGGGTCGCGGTTCGCTCGGTGCCCTAAACCGAGTCCGAAGCTCGACGATTTTTACGGAACCAAAACCGTACGACGTCGTCATATAATTTTGGTCCCAAAACTCTTTAAATCATGTATAGAAACATATAAAATCATATCAAAATCATTTGACTCATATTTGACGCGATTTCGGCATTTTCCGATCGCGCAGGTCCGAAAACCCTACTTAGCTCCGTTTGTGTCTTTCGACGGCAAACGAGCCTATAACTCAACTTTTTTCTCTTATTTAAAACATTTATCATCAATTATAATTCATATAACCCATAATTAACTCATTGATCATATTAAATCATGATGCATTTTGAATGAAAATGTGTAAAATGCATGAATGACGTTCGGAACGACGTAGGGTTTAGGGTTGGAATGTCACATAGCATAGCTTGAAATTCTCATTCAAATCATATATCATCATATTAAAAACATATCCAAATCATTTACTTAATTTTCATATCATATATCATTTTAAACTATAATGCATTTTAATCAAAAATGCACAAAATGCATGTAATGACGTCAAAATGACATAGGACTTAGGTCGAGGGCGTCACATG
This sequence comes from Croton setiger, assembly GCA_948099555.1. Taxonomy (NCBI): domain Eukaryota; kingdom Viridiplantae; phylum Streptophyta; class Magnoliopsida; order Malpighiales; family Euphorbiaceae; genus Croton; species Croton setiger. Next base: position 5,519 of record CANUEY010297354.1, on the reverse strand, counting down.
TATTGTCCTCATGCATCTCACATTTTATATTTTGCAAGATATTCAGACGGGAAAGATCATCGATCGTGGTTCTGAGCATGATGGACTATACTATGTTGATGAAATGGACCAACACGGCACTACGTCACTTGCTCAAGGAACGACTGATCGTCAAGTCTGGCTATGGCACCGACGTCTGGGGCACCCATCACTAGGGTACCTAAAAACTCTGTTTCATTATTTTTTAATAATAATAATAGCCATTTTTATTGAGAAACGTGTGTGTTGGCTAAAAGTCATAGACAGTTTTTCCGCCCTACAAATACTAGGGTTGATAGTCCTTTTTCACTAGTACATTTGGATATTTGGTGCCCAACCCACAAATTAGTAAACATGGTTATGCCTATTTCTTAGTTTTTATACAAACCCAGTTTAAAAAACAAATTAAAATTCTTCAGCCGATAATAGTGGTGAATATGATGAAACGGCAGCACAGGCTATGTTTTGATGAAAATTTTCTCCTGAGTACCTAAACTTGGTAAAATTACATTTTGACCCCTAAAGTTTATAATTTAATGCAATTTAGTCCTTCTAGCAAAGTTTTAATTGTTTTCAATTTAGTCCTGCCAGATTTAAATTTCGACAAATTTCATTTTGGTCCCTGAAGTTCTGGCGCATTTTTAAATCAATCCCTCCCCAGAACTTGTAATTGTTTTCAATTGGGTCCTTCCACCCAAATTGATTTCCGATTATTATAATTTGCCCCCTGAAGTTATTACCGGACTTCAATTAAGTCCTTAAAAACTTTGAAAGTTATTCAATTAGTTCCTTCCGCCCGAATTGATTTTTGATTATTATAATTTGATCCCTGAACTTGCTGCCAAACTTCAATTGAGCTCCTGAAAACTTTAAAAGTTATTCAATTGAGTTCTTTTTTATTTAAATTGAATTTATTTTTAAAGGTTGGACTAATTGATTAATAAATTGAGTTAAATAGTTATAGATATTGTTAATATAATTAGTATATGATAAATTAAGTTTGAAAATTAATTTAAATGATGTTTTTAATATAAAAAAATATGTTATAAGTTTAAATTAAAATTAAATAAGATTATTTTACAATGGAATTAAGTTAATTAAAAGGAATAAATGTTTAATTATGCATCATGTCATATGTGAATTATTTGTATAATATATTAAATATTTGTTACGTTGAATTATATAGGAGTATCGAGTGTAGGAGGGGGACGAGGTAAACAACCCGAAACGTAACCTTGAGTTTGACCGAGATAAGTATAAACTTACTTACTTGTTTTATTTGTTTGAATATATGATAATTGAACTGTTTGGATTGGTACTGAAGCCCAGTCATTTGAAATCATTGGTAAATGAATATATGTGATCTGTCATTGAGTCGGTACTAAAATTTGACCAATTGACTTGTTGAGATTTATTATTTGATATATACATGTTTGGACCGGTACTAAAACTCGGTTATTAGATTATATGGAATATTATGATAAATGTATATATGTTATAAATGTGCATTCATACAATATTTAATAAAGGCAGTTGTGACCATCTTGACTAGTATTTGTAAATTTTACACATGAGACCTACAAGTCTCTATATGATTTGACGGATGTACTTTCAGGTCAATATATGATTACAGATGGACCTTTGGGTCATTATATGATTACAGATGGACGTTCGGGTCAATATATGAATATGAAATAGACCTATGAATCATTCAGGTCTATATTACTAGCCAACCATTTGTTATATTTTATGTGATATTCCTGGGGCAGTACTAGGCTTGATGAGTCACAATGAAGTTAAATGGAATTATATGACATTTGCATTTGTATATTGTTATGTTTCAACTATTAATATGATAATATGATCTATGAATTTTTTACCGTTATTATGTTTTCAAATTGTTTTAGTTCATACTTATCGAGTATGCGACTCATCAAAATCGCAATTTACGTTTTCAAGTTAGCAACTGACGGTGTCAGTTCCTTTAAGCGAAGTGTAGTACTTCACCACCATTTTCTCAAGTCGGTTCAACTGAAGCTTAGGTCTCTCTCCCTCGTACTGCATTATATGTATAGTTATCATATAGATTTTGGTTTTTAGATTTTATGTAAACAATAACATTATGCTTTGGCATGTAAATTATAACAGCATAGTTATTTGGTTATGTTATAGTAACTGTTTTGTAAAATTTACGAGGTATGTAAATATTAGTTTGAAATTCGTTATCTTTTGTTTTGGTATGTTATAATGTTTTTTTTTAATTTAAAAAATGGTTGTTTATATGACGTATAGGTGTAAGTTAGGTTGCCACAGTGTCATTTTTCAATTTTTAAAGAATTTTGTTGAAGAACTTTGAATTTGTAATAACATTTGAAAATTTTGAGCTTGTAATCAAACTCTGAGGAACAAATGGTAACCTTTTTCTCCTTTCCCATTTCTTTGCTTTCTGTGTTTAATTTTGTTCATGGAAAATGACGATATGCTTATATGTGAGAAAACCAGATTGAATGTGTATAATTGCTTAAGTATGTTTGGTTTTCTTTGCAATATTTAAGCTTATATTTCTTGTTCTAATTTAAGATGGTTGTATATGCTATTTTCTGCCTAATGTCCTCCTTTCTTTTCTTTTTTGGCCTTCAGTTTTATTCATATGTGTCTTGATTTATTGTTCAAGTCAGTTTTTGTTAGATTGAGGTTATGGAAATGCTGTTGTTTCTGTGTTGATATTCACCTAATCTAGGTCTTGGTTTTTGTTAATAGTCTTGATCATAGTCTTTGTTGGTCCCTTAATAGTCATGATTTTAGTTTCTGTTTCTAGTTGTAGTCTATTTCAAGTCATACCCCATGTTGGTTTGCTTTGTTTTTGGTCCATGGCTTTAATTAATCATGTTCATATTCTTCATTTAGCTAGATTGTTATATTTTGCATTATTAGCCAAACTAACACTGTTTGTTAGCTTATATTGTGATTAATTCCTATTGTTGTCTAGCTTTCTGTTCTTAAGTATTAATTGTCCATGTGATTCATGGTTATTACTCCTAATATTGGTCTCTGATCAGCATGTATGCAAATGTTTCATGGTCTTCAGTTTCTAGATTTCAAACATCTATACATATGCATTACTTACAAACTTTTGATTCTCTAATTTGCTTAAAGGATTGTTTCACAGTTTTTCTGTTCTCCTGTTTGAAATTTAGTTATTGAATTGTAAACTGTTATGGTTGTCCTTGGTTACTCTTAAGTGTCATTAAAATCTCTTGCTATCCTTGAGTCCTTTGTAGATATTGTATTGTTTCCATCCCTATTCATGCTTAAGATTTCATGTTCTCATTTCATGTGTTTCTGTTCTGCATCAATGTTGTTGAATTTTCTCTCTTTATAATATGTTGCATGAAGATAATATAAGGACTGTTTTTCCAAAACTTAGTGTAACTTAGGGCTTGTTTTAGAAATTCTAACTTTTATAAGGGCTGTTTCTAAAATTTTTAAGCATTTTAGGTATGGTGTATGATATTTTGCATCCTTCATGGACTGTTTGGGTAATTGATAAGTGTAGGGATAATTTTTAGTAGCTTTGCATAATTAGGGACCATTTCTGAAATGTTACATGTTTAGGGTCTAAATTAGCAATTTCACATGTTTAGGGGTTGATTTCGTAATTCTCTTTGGTTTGATGGATTATTTTAATAATTTTGCATACTTTAAAGAATGTTAAGAAAATTTCCATAAAATAGGGACCTTTTAGTAATTTGCTCATGTTTAGGGTACTTTTAAGTAATTTTGCATGTTTATTTCAAATGTTTAATATATGTGTTTTTGGAACTTAATAAATTAATTTGAGGACTAAAATGGTAGATTGTAAGTATTTTAGGACCCGTTTATAATTATTTTCTCCTAATCGGAGAAAGAATAATTAGATATAGGAATGAATGATTTATATTTCTGCAAATTTAATTTCCAATTTATCGCTTTCAATAAATGACTACGTTTAATCAAATGACCCGAAAAATGCCAATTAGGAACGTCATTAGTTAATCACGCAACGACTTTTTTAAAATAAAATTAACTTAAATTTTTGGAAAATAAACAAACTTAAGTGGCGGGTTTTTAACAGGCGGCAATTTAAGTGAAACTTAAATCGTCGTACCAAATCCCCTTACTCGGAACTCTAATTTTGACTAAGTGCATTTTGAAAATTAAAAAGGAATCAATCATTGAAAAAATTGAAATTGGTGTTCCGAAATCAAGTGGCGACTCTAAACTTTTTTAAGATCGACTAGTTCGGCAACGCGCACTCAAAAATGCTTTGTCACTGATCTTTTGGAAAAATAAAAAACGTATTGTGCTTTTTTCCAATTTTTAGTCATAAGGGAGATGATATTGGAAAGGCTATTGAGAATGCTCTTTTAGATCAGGTTATTGATAAGATAATGACCATAACCCGCTCGGTTAAGACGATTTAAAGAATGTATTAAGAGTGAAAAAATTAAGAGAAAAAGAGGTTATGTTTAGGTGTAACTACTAGGTGGAATTCCACTTATTTGATGTTGCGAGCTCTTAAGAAGTATGAAAGAGCTTTTGAAAGTTTACCATATAAAGATCCATTTTTTTAGTCTAAGCTCAAAGAGGAGGTTGGTGGTGTGCCTGAAGCTAAAGATTGGTTAAAGATTAGGAAAATGGCAGACATGTTAGAAGTCTTCTATGAGATGACTCTTTTTATATGTGGTAGTTTATAAGTCACTAGCAACACATTTTTTAATGAGATTGATGTTAATTGGAGATTGCAATGTTGGATAAGGAGCAGTGATGAGGGTTTGAAGCGAAAGGGTGAACTTATGAAAGAAAAATCTGATAAGTATTGGGGTGATTCGGGTAAGATAAACAAACTCATCTACATAGATGCAGTATTTGATCTAAAGGAAAAATTTTAATACATTGAGGATGTGTTACATAAAACATATGCTGTAACATACCTAACCGAAATCGTATATTATGCATGTCCTTATTATAGGGATAATGCATTTCTATCATTTTTATCGCATAAGCATCATTTTAGTAAATGATAAATAAAAAAAGTTACTTGTTTACTAAGAAATTATATATATAAATATTATAAGAATTTATTTGAAAGTATATAAATAATATAATTTTGGAGACCCGTGAATTGTCGACACATACGTAAAAAGGGGTACTTTTAGGGTTCTCCTTTTTTACGCGACCGTTTAAATTTACGATGGCGCAAATAATTATAAAGGATAAAAATAAAAGAAAAATAAATGTGATAAAAATGTTTTAAACTTAGAATTTAATTTTTTACGACGATATCATTAATTTCATGTTTCCCGGCATTGTCGAGGTGCTGGAGTCCGTATTGAGTGCCGTTTGGGTCTTGGATCCGATAATGATAATGATAATGATAATGATAATGATAATGATAATAATAATGATAATAATAATGATAATAATAATAATAATAATAATAATAATAATAATAATAATAA
>CANUEY010297255.1:0-39939 GCA_948099555.1 Croton setiger | reverse complement strand
ATTTTAATTTATTTCAATTTTTATTAAATTTAATAATAAATGACGATAATAATGATATTTGGCTATATTAATGATGTTTTACGAGATTTTTAATAATAATAAATTTATGGTAAATATAATCATTAAACAAGAGAAAAAATACAATATTATTCTTCTATTTTCATTTAATTTATTTTATCCTATATTTTTTAGGATAAATTTTCTTATTTTCATTTTTAAAAAAATTATACTATTTTATCTTTTTTTTCAGAAAGAGTGACAAATGAATAAGTTATATTTCATCTGAATCGTTTCGTCGTTACTCTGATTACAAATATAACATTAATTTTAACTGAAATAATATATATTTTTTGGTTATGTTAAAACACTGTTCAATCAGCCAAATAAGTTTTTAATTTATTTAGTATGTTGGTGTTGTTTCAATTAAAATTAATATTATATTGAAGTAAAATTATTTTTGAGTCCTTAAAGTATTGGTTAATTTGCTATTGGGTTCTCATGGTTTGTATATGGGACTCTTAGGTTTTCAAGGTTTGTTATTATTAGATTTTCATGTCATTCCGTTCAGTTTCTGTCGAATTTTCTGTTAATTTATATTAAATACTTTTCTGAAAATTATTTCCAAATTCTTAAAGTATTGACTAATTTATTTTTAATTACTTATAATTTTTTCATTTTAGATTTTTAGGTTTTTAATGGTTGTTATTATTAGACTTTTAGGTCTTTTCATCTGATTTCTATATGATTTTTTGATAATTTATAAAAAATAACAATTAAAGCTCTATCTCTAAGAACTCAACTGTAATTTAACCAATTTTAAGGATTCATAAGAAATTTCTAATTAATTTAATAAAATTAATTTATTTTATATTAATTATATATTTTTTAATAAAATAATTTTTTAGAAATATATTATATATTTAATAAAAATAATTTTTTTTAAAAAAACAAATAATATGATATTTAATTTAAATAAAAAATACAAAACATATAGCATCACCCACTGTCAACTTAACATGGTATTATTGTAGAAAAAACGGTGGTCGAGGACATTGAGCAAAATTATAATTTCCCTTAAAAAATAAATTTACATGTGTTTATTAATTTTTTAGATATTAACCGTGGAATCGGAATCGGAAATTTTCCTTCCAAATAACCGTAACGAACCGAACCAGTCACCCACCCTTAGCTGAAAGTGTATTTAAGCCCCAAAACCCCAAATGAAACCTTTCCTTAACACTGAAATCAAATTTCTCTATTATCTATTGAGTGGCATGGACGAACAAGAAAATCCATTCGCAAAATTTTGGTTCAAAATTCCCTTCTTTAATCAACAAAATAAGGCGTCCCAACATTCTGTTGCAAAAGAAGAATCCAAAACAACAATTATCGGTGAAGGAGAAGCTGAAAATGGGAGTCAAAAACCTAATTATGTGAGGTTTCCGAATTCCCAAGCGATAGTTTCTCCTCCTATTGATGTCGAGTTCCAAGAGAGTAGCGGAACGACTCACGATCCTGTAATTATATGGCAGGTCTGTTTATATAGTTTCAATTTTACTATTGGAATTTATTTGGGTTTCTTGAAGTGTGATACTTTAATTTTAAATGTATCGATAATTTGAATTCTGGAAATTTATAGAATGTAATGTTGGAGCGTAGTTTATATAGTTGCACAGAAGTTGAAAGTTCTTTAATTTGTTTTTTTGTGGGTTATTGTTGTTATCATAATTTATTTTTCTGTATTTAAAAATATTACTAAGTGGAGAGAATGGGAATTTATTTTGAATCTGCAGGAGATGGAAAGTGAAAAAAAGATGATGAAATAATTATATGAATTTGATGAAGAGGGCCAACTCGGTTAAAAAAAATGAGGAGGGCTAACTATCTGGTGTCTGTTTGTTTAATGAGATTGAACTGAGGAGAGAGAAAGGTTTAGGGGGAGAGAGAGCACACGCACAGTTTAGTAGAATGTTTGTTTTCCACACAACTGAAACAGTTTCTGGTTTGGAGGAAGAAGGTAAAGCAAAACAATGATTAATCCCAATTTTACCTTTAGAACGTATAATGCAGAAGCTGTTCATAGTGTATAAATAGAAACTTTTGAGGATTTTTTATTGAGTCCTTTGATATTAAATACATTATTAATGTAGCATGGTGGATAGTGCATGAGATTATATCTAATTTCGACAGAAGTGGGAGAAGGAAATAGCTACTTGAAGATGATTAGCACTGAAATTCTGAAACTGTTTGGATTTTGCAAAAAGAGTCCTGTGAGAGTAATTAATTACTACAGTAGCCTATTCATGTTTTTATGCTGGCTGCTATCAATAATTTATGATACTTTGAAGTGTTTGTAAAAAGGGGAAAAAATAGTGGAGGAATGGAAAAAGATGAGTGGAGGAGTTAGTAATGCTAAAGCGTCACTGTACCTGGAATCTTTATTTTTATTTGCTTTATTGCTTTATGTTTCGACGGCAGATGCTAAGCATTGGAAGCTTAATCTTCTTTAGATTTTAGGTTCCTACGTTCATTGTCTAGTTCTACCACAAGCATATTACTTTGCATTGTTGCTTGTTCTTGTGAGTTATCTCGTGTCTCACCTGCTGCATTATTGGCTTTCTCTTAGCTAGAATCTCCTTTTTTATCATTTTAATTCTTCTCGCCCTATATGTTTTCTTTCACTCCCATCCACCCCCTCCTCTTAAAACTGGGTTCTTTATATATGTATTTTTAGTTCTTCTTGCCTCCATGTCTCATCTTGGGCAAATTGGGAAATTCCTGCATGCTCGTTTTCTCAGGATAAAAATTGAATAACATAGTTCTTTGCTTCTGTTTATCTAAAATTTATAGCATTGTTCTGGGAATACATGCATCTTCATATGGACTCTACTCTGTCATATTATGTTACGTTCATTTTTAAATTCAAAGGCACCTTTGCGTTTCATTTTGGTGTTCATCTTTATTTGGTTTTTCCTTTTAATCAAATGTAATTAAATTAGACTGTTTCAAATTTTAGTGGTCTAGTTTAGACTTCAGAACTTCCATATATCTCTTTTCAAGTTTCTTGTGAATGGTTGGCTCTAGTGGAACATCCACTCAGTTGGCAGTGCTGAATTATTGTGGGTTTTCGCTATTTACACATACTATTAAGTTCAGACGGATGCATTATCATGATATTTTATTAGTCCTTGTTTCTTGAAGTTTATAAATTGTCAGACTCACAGCAACTTTTTTATGCACTGTATTTTCTTTTAAATATTATTTGCTGCTGAGTTTTCTTTCCTAATGAAATTTACTTCGTATGCTTTTCAGGTTTATGCGCTTGGTGGGTTCCTCATATTGAAATGGGTATGGGCGAGATGGAAGGAAAGGAATGAGAGAGCCAATAAAGCTTCTGATGATGATGATGATAACAATAATCGATCCTCAGATGAGCACCAATCATCACATGATAATGAATGATTGTGAAATTATTATATTATCAGTGCTAAAAAATGCAATTGTGGGTGTGAATCTAGTTAGATTAGCCAACAATTTTTATGGTTCTTGCTTGAGTTCATTATAGTTACATGCTTTCTGGTGACATTCTTTATGCAATTGCAGTATTTGATCACATTCACATACCTACTGGCTACCTATGCTTTTTGGAAAACTTATTTTAAACCCTGATGCAATTTAATCCTAATTAGGTTTGTATCACAATTTGTACTGCATTACAAATTGTCGTGTTTAGCCTCTAGAATTTCCCTTGCTTACACAAACATCCCTTTTAGAAAATATCATTTTAGTTATTGGTTTATTAGGGGCAAATCTTAGTAGATGACAGTTTTTGAAATTTGATTTTAGTAAATAGCAGGAAAGATGATAAATTAAGTAAATAACAAGGAAATTATTTTTACACCCTTATTAAAATTCACGAAGATTAATTCTCTATCTGCTCGTACTATCACAAGAATGTGAAGGATAAGAACAGGACTATGAGGTTACATTGCAGATGCTTTAAAGTTTGGTGCAAAGTTCTGTAAACTGTTGAATTGCCCGAGCTATCAATATTTTTCTTTGTTGAGACATTTTTTGTTGGAACCGGTCCATGAACTATTTTTAACCACAATACTACATTACTATTCAAGATTCATCACTTTTATTAATTGCAAACTACTTGTTCATGGCTCAAACCCAAACCGAACCAAACCATGGGCACCACTGTTTAAGTATTAATCAAGAGGGCTTAAATAATTACTTACAAAATAATCTTTGTTTTATATCACCAAGTTTGAGGACTAGAAAGTAATTTTGCTACCCAATAACTATTGAAAAAAAAGAAAAAAAAAATTCATTTTTGCAGTATTTAACGATCTAGGGAATCAAATTTAACCAGTAACCAACCGTTTTCTCTCTGTTTAAACGGATCCGTTACAGAACCGCATCAAGGCGATCCCTTTAACGCCTTCAAGCCTTTCAACCTCAATCACTCCGTCACCGGTCCGCTCCTCCATCCGTCGACAGTCCGTCACTGTAACATTAACGTCGTCATCTCTTTCTCTCTCCTTCCGCTACTTTTATCCGTTTTTCTCTTTTTCCATGGTATCCGACGAATTTGCTCTGATCAATGATCCACACGCGCCACCGCGCCACCCTGACGCCGAATCCGTCAACGGCGGAGACTACTACACAACGTACGCCGAATCCGACCAGGACAAATCCGGATCCGCCGCTCCAGCGACACCATCCTCTAAAAGAAACGACCAGAACCGCCACTACTATTACACTAACAACAAGAGGCACAAGCTCGATGGCATTAACGTAGAACAAGAATCGAATATCAATAATACAACCGCTGAATATCGTGCTGATTATCGAAAGGATCGAGAAGAATGGAGTGACACGGCGATATCGTGCTTACTGGACGCGTACACGGAGAAATACACTCAGCTGAACAGAGGAAATCTGCGGGGAAGAGATTGGGAGGAGGTGGCGGAAGCAGTGAGTGTAAGAGGAGGCGGTAATAACAAGAAGAGTGTAGAGCAGTGTAAGAACAAAATTGATAATTTAAAGAAAAGATATAAAGTGGAGTTGCAGAGGATAAGTAACAGCGGTGGAGGATTTGGAAGTAGTAGTTGGCATTGGTTCAAGCAGATTGAAGCAATTATGGGAAATTCTTCTAATGCTAAGACTAGTGGAGGCGGAGGTGGAGGCGGAAGTGGCGGTGGTGGAGAGACCGAATGTGGTGGCGGAGGGAGTAGTGGGAATGCTAATTTGGTGGTGGCTAGACAAGTGAAGAGGTAATGTTTATTATATTATATATAGAAGCAATGCTTTTCTTTTGTTGTTCCTGATAATCAATGATTCTTTGGAGTTATTTGTTATTCTTTGTATTTAAGTTTTGTAATGGTTTCTGAACTGCGAAATGAGTATGCTGCTGGGGCAATCTTGTCTTTCTTTCGTTTGATAGTTTCAGATGGCAAGAACTGTAAGCATGATCATTTAAAGAAATGCTTTACATCTCTCTTGCAGATATACGCCTACCAACTCCAATGTTTCCTTTGGAAACAATCTGAAAGCTAAATCAGTGCCTAATTTAAAATGGCGGAGAGTGGTGTTCAAAATTAGCGGTGCTGCGTTGGCTGGAAATTGCCAGAATATTGACCCAAAGGTGCAAGCTTCATCTATAAGTATAACATGACTAATACGTGGTTAAACTTGTTATGATTGAAGGGTCATTCATTTGTGTGATTATTATGGTGGATTACTGTATTTTCTTCCTGGGAAATTTTAAGCTAAAATTGCGTTTTCATTACCAGGTGGCAATGCAGATTGCAAGGGAAGTAGCAACAGCTTGCCGCCTAGGGTTGGAGGTATTTCAAACTCTGTCTTGGTTGATTTTACATCATTGAAGCTCAAATTTTGAAGATCCATGTTTTTGATGTGCTTCCGCAGGTAGCAATTGTCATTGGTGGTCGTAACTTCTTTTGTGGAGAGTCATGGATTTCTGCTACTGGTTTAGAGAGGCCTACTGCTTATCAGATTGGGTAATTTCATTTTTATTGTTGTGTTCAATTTTATTTGGTTTTATAAAGTAAATCAAAGTGTGTATGCATATTGTCATTCGTTTTATACAGGTTTCTTTTTTGTATTTACCGAGGACATCTCCCTCTTTCCCATCCTACCCCCAATTATTACTTATAGGTGTATCCACTGGACCAATTTCGGAGTTGCACTCTTATTCTTTGTGTATCCTACTGGCTCAAGCCTTTTCTTCTAAAGATAGGAATTCTTATTTTAAAATTCAAATCAATATAATGGTTTCTAGATTACCTTTTAGTTGCAAAGACTGTAGGCTGAGTCAGTTGTACTTCTTAATTCATTTCATTCCATTCATTTGACCAAATTGGATTGAAAAGCTTTATGAAAATGATTTGGGAATTGGGATCCTATGTCAATTCATTTCAATCTCACTAGAATCTTTATGATTGATGCAACATCACCGTAATGTAGAATGTCATGTTGTACTGTGAATTTGCTCATCCCATTATTTTCAAGTGACTTTCTTGTCCGAAATAGGGTTATCAGTATATGTCAATCCAGAACATGCATAAGGAATGTCATCAACATTGTGCTTTTTATAGTTTTTGAATATGAAGAGAGTGAAGGGAGGGAGGGGACATAGAGAGAGCTCACTTACTCATTATGTTGAATCAATTTGTGTTTCCTTATTGTTAAGACTGACTGAAATAATCTGCTGTGGATTCCGTACGAAATCTAGGGCCTCTGGTTCTGATTCAAATAATTGGATTGAAATGACTCTGGATATTGAATGGTCTGATGGACTGCATTCAGAACCTCTTAGATTTTCTTGTGCTGTTGTGAAGCTTAATTTGTTCCCACTTACTTGTCTTTGACTGTTCTCTATTGTGTCAGTATGATGGCAACGGTGATGAACTCTATATTGCTTCAATCTGCTTTAGAGAAGCTGGGTATTCAAACCCGCGTGCAAAGTGCATTCAAAATGCCAGAATTGGTTGAACCTTATAGCCATAAACGGGCCATCAGACATCTTGAGAAAGGAAGAGTTGTGATATTTGGTGGAGTCGGTGCTGGTGCTGGAAATCCACTATTTACTACTGATACAGCAGCAGCTCTAAGGGCTTCTGAGAGTATTACCAATCTGCTTTCTCTTAATTTTAGTTTCATATTATTGTTTGAGGGACTTGTTTTTTATAAAATGCTGATAATCATATGTTTACACCAGTAAATGCTGAGGCACTCCTCAAAGGTACAAATGTTGATGGCATTTATGACTGTCACACTGGTAATGCGAACATAATGCTGGATCACTTGTCTTTTAGAGAAGTGGTTTCAAGGGGTGTTGGCTTCATGGACATGATGGCTATTACATACTGTGAAGAGAATGGAATTCCTGGTTTGTCATCTATAAACCTCGTTTGTGATTTCATGTTGCATAGTCTTTGATCCAAAAGAACATGGAATTCCTTAATCAAATCATTTTTTTCGTTTAAATTTAGCATTTTTTGGAATATATAATTTTGCTTGCATTTCACTTACAATTTTATGAGCTTATACCCTAGTTAAATTTGAATGTCATTCTGTAAATTCTAGTAGAACTGGACTAACTTCTCATTTACACAAAAAACACTTCATATTTATTACAAATGACTCCAGAATTTTGTAAAATTCATATATACAACGAGTTCTCAACCTCATTCCTAGCGGCCATACCCTATTTCCTTTTTCTTTATCCATTTTTCCTAACCTATACATTCCTGCAGTTGTGGTGTTTAATTTGCTTGAGCCTGGGAATATTTCAAGGGCATTATGTGGAGATCAAGTTGGTACTTTGATTGATGAAGCTGGCAGAATTAGTTAATGTTTGCTTCAAAGGTTAAGGTGGTGCTATTGATAGGTGGATTGTGGAGAAAGAGGTTTGTATCTTTTTGAAGAAATAAAAGCTAAAAACAGGAATTTGTAAATTATTTTTGTTTATATATAAAAATGATAGAAGCAGGAGAAACAATCAAATTTCCCTCTACTGTAATGTAAGTAAGATCCTCAATTTATAGTTTTTTTTGTAACACATCCAAAAAAAGGGCACATTGGTAAGTTTAGTTTTAAATAAATAGTAGGTAGGTTTCCTATTTAGAAAAATATGAGCAAATATATGTGAAAATCATTTTATTTTCTTGATATCTTTATAAAATAATAAGAATATATTTATTTTCTTGATTTTTGAAATCTTCGGATTTCAAGCACTGATCAACGATGACGCACATGACAGAGTCCAACTACAAGGACTGATATGAGCGAGGCGATTCTGACGGCTGTGATCATCAACTGGATTGTTGCAAATAGTGAAAAATGTCTGAACAATATTGAAAATCCATAGAAATTTTCAGATCCAAAAATTTTAATAATTTAACAACAGAGGCTGGCCGGAAGTTGAGTAGTCCATTGCATCACCGTCGTCCATGGCTCGATGGTGGAGGTCCCTACTATGGATGATGAAAACGCAACTGTGGAGGTCTTACGATTTTTCTTATTTTATTTTTTTTTGGGTATTTTTAGTAAATGAACCAAAGATATATCCCACTTAATAGGTCAATATTTCAATCTTTGCTCTAGTTATTGTTATTGAAGCAAACTCTGACTTTTTTTAAAGTTAAAATCTTAAATTTAACTATGGAAGGACAATTAAAACCTTACTTGCATGATCTCATTCACAAATTCTCTATTCTTAAAAATTTGTATGCCACCAATATCTTTTAGTTAGATAAATGATATAATTAAATAGGCATATTTATATTTTTCTCATAATTTTAACACAATTTCTGTAACAAATTTGATTAAATTATGATTTTAGATATTTTAGTCTTTTTATTTGAATATTATATTTTCTAGTTTCCGTATTTTGTGATTATTAAACACTTTAGTTCTGAAAAAAAAAAAAAATATCAAATTAAAATTTTCAAAGCACCCATATTGTATATTTTACAAGGACAAATTAAAATTGTCAAAATCCAAAATTAGCGAGTATAAACCATGATTTACCTCCTATCGCATGTTCCGCTCAAAACGAAAGTCAGATTTCGAATTTGAATAATTTCAATTTTAGTCTCTATGCAAATAGCCAATATAATACTTACAAAAAATTACAATTTAATGTTTTTTTTTTTTTTTTTTTTTACAGAATTAAAACAAAATACAGAGACAAAATATAATATTCAAAATAGAGAGACTAAAATATCTAATATATCCAAAATATAAAGACTAACTCATAATTTTGTGGAATCATAGAGAGAACTTCAATACTGCAATTTCTGCAGTTCTGTCATTACAACCAAAATGTAAGAGAAGTCCCACCTAACGCAACAGCGTTAGTAAAATACAAATTTGTGGGACTTATTAAACACAGCAATGAATTATAATTTGATTATTCTCAGTATACATGTATATTAAGACTCAATTCTCTATAACAATCAGGAACCTGTACACTTTTAACTGAATAAATAGCTAACATAGTAAACTGATAAACAACAGCCCCAATAGTCTTCAATATTATCACCTTGAGCTGCTTCTCTCCAGGGATGAATTAAGCCTAAAAGATGCTTTACATCTAAACTCTATATACTGTGTGAACTGTCACGAGACCCATTTAAAATATGAGGGTCTAATCGCCTAATTCTTAATTCTCCCACCAAAAGGGCTTCAAAATCTATTTTCTTCCATCTGTAAGATGAATCTTAATGGTCAAAATTGATTACTCAACCAAGAAAACTATTTATGGAGTCCTCATTCTGTCTCGAAATAACTATCATAAATAGAAAGCCTATCGAAGGCATCAAAGTTTGCTTTTAGCCCCACAAATTGACTGCTTAATTGAGCACAGCCTGCATCTGGCCAGCGGCAAACTCCATCTCTTGCGCGCAACGGGCATAAAGCTTCACATACTCGACCAATAGAATTGTCGGAAACTGCATCATCAGCTGCAAGTGAAATTGAAACAGAGAGATCTGACTTGTCATCGTACAGCAGATTACCACCATCAGATGATTGAGCTCTTGAAGAAGTATGCAGGAGTTTCTGTGGAGATTCAATGGGGTTTGTTTCTACATCCACACTAGTATCACCGTTTCCTGCAAAATGAACTTTGCATCCTAATGACTGGATTGCTCTCTTTATGGCTGCACTTTCCTTGCTGGCTCTCTTGGCCACAGCCCTCACAGAGGTACTGAGCTGCTTCTCAGTCTGTAATTCTGCAGATAATGATTCCATGGCAATGGCTATTTCTTTAGCCTTCCTTTCTGCCACTTCTTTTGCCTGTTAGCATTTTGATCCATTTGACAAATAAATAAGAAAATACATAGTGTTTGAAGAATAAATAAAAGCATCCAAATCACGTCACATGTCAGTTTGAATGATACCAAATGCTTGGTCTTGGCCAAAGCAAATAGTGCAAACTCTCAAATCATTCAAGTTTGTCATAGCTTACTATATTGCTTGAAACAAGAAAGCAGCAAATAGAATTATCACCTTCTGAAGTTCCGAAAATTGTATAGACATGTTCCTACATCTGGCTTCAAGCTCCCCAGATTGGGCTTCTGCGGGGCAAGCCCATCGAAGATGGAACTGTGGCCAAAGAGTGGGTGCCAAAGCTGCAGCAGGAGGCAACAATGGACCACTATGTTTCTGTGGTTCATAGAAAAGGTTATAGTGCACATGAGACCTTCCAGAAGAACGCAAATCAGCCAAATAAGCCCACAAGCATCCACAAGCTTCAGATACACCAACTTGCTCTCTCTCCATTTCACTGAAAATTAAGAGCAATCATTCAGGAAGGTGTCTTTCTAATGCTTCCTTAACAATTTTGAACCAAGTAAACAGATTGATTTTAAGGAGCTATTAAAACAGTGCACATGCAGACCCATGCAGACCCGGTCAAGTGTAAACAGAAATATCAGCGCCATCAGATGATGCTTGAGATAAATCCTTAAATTCAATGTTCCATCAACTGACCTTTTATCCCAACCAAAACAACTGAAGACATTTTTTTTTGCTAGACATGCCTTTTTATTTTTCAGAGCAACATATGCACAACTAATGACAACCAAGGGTTAAATTATGAAGGATCCTTGATTCCAAGATTCTACTTTTCAGCTCCTAATAGTGTCAACAGTTGTAAAATTACGCAGCCTAGCATGATTATATGTCCAGAGATAAGAAAGAAGCATTCCAGAAAACAGGCTTATACAAGTGGATCTATAAAGGATGAGTGATGAAGAAAAGAAGTATGGAAATCACCTATTGCAGAAGAGGTTCCCAAAACGACATGAAAGTGCACAGTCCAACAAATCCACCAGGAAAGCCTAAACCAATAATGTAACAGAGAAGTCAACCAGAAATGTTATCAAGGGAAACCAGCTAGTTTTTCCATGAAATCATGAACTGGACATTTCACTGGAAAAAGAAAAGGCACGTACCGATGAGAACTCAAAAGCAAACGGGTACATTCGCAACAACTGAGAAACACAATCAATCCACTGCACAATAGATTTGCAACATCAAATTATCAATGAATCACCAGAAACTTCAAGAACACTAATACAAAGGACAGATTCTCAAATTACTATTAAGATGCTACGTAATAGGCTTTCCATAAAATGGGATATTCTCAGTGTTGTTTTGTTATAATTTGTAGGGGACAACATATCTTAATTATCAGATAAATGACCATGATGCCGTTAACATCATCTAATAGCACTGTACAAGGCCCAAGACCTTAGAAGGTTTTTGCAAGAAGAATTCATCGAGCTATGGGCACTGATGGGATTACAGAATCGAGTGGGAATTGAGGCGGTATGCTACCTCACCAGGATGTATGACCTACTGTAGATAGAGAAAGCATCATTGCATATTGTTATTTGGGCAGATTTATTCTGTTACTGAGCTTTTTCCTAGGGAAGTCTGCAACCATCTTTATCCTTTCCGTTATTTTCTTTAGTTCTTTTGTTTTTTCGTCCAATTTCCAGTTTTGGAATTCAGATTGTAATCATACTTCATCATAGAAGCCTTCCTCTATTCAAATTTAGCTGTTAAAATTGTCTGGCTTCATTTTTTACTCCAACAGCATCCCAATTTAGTTCAAAAACCTCAGTGAATCTTAAAATAATATATTGTAACAGCCAATTTGGACTTTGAACGCGTTGATTATGACCCCCAATATACAGAGGAAAATATTTTGCCCATGAAATCAACAGAGCTAGAATGTTAAGCCTTTATAATTATGCATCTGCACCACACTTGATAGTATCTACCCATATTGTCAAACTGAGACCAATCAGTAGGTCCAACCTGGTTAACTGGGAATTGGACAACTGAATGGCCAGCAAAACCCACCCTAGCCTGATGCATGGTAACAGGAAAGACAGATAGCATAGTCCTGGTTCAGGCAGGTGGGGTCTTAAAAAAGTGCAGTTTTCCAAGCTGCAAACCTCAATCTTGAGACCTTTGGTTAGAATTGATCTACTCATTAAGAGGTATTGCTTGTTGTACACAATCAAATATTATCTAAGTTTTAAACTGTTACAACATTTATTTCCAAAACTTGCATTACTAGGACTTGCATGAGTTATATAATCAAAGAACATCCAATTGTATTTACCTTAGCATAGATAAAGTTAACATGATCTAAAGCTTTGTTTCAACTTTTACATCACCGTCACAACTTTATGATCTTAAATTTCAATAAAATTTCCAAATTATACATTGGAAGCAAATTCATCATTGAAATTTCACAAAACAACGATTTACAGACAAAACATAATAGTTCACTAATTTAATATTATATATTAATTCAATGCTGAATTCCGACTAAAGATGCTTATAGTTCAATTTGCATTTCATATTTATCGAACTTGATTCTGGTCAACAATAATCTAGCTTGACTGAATTGAAGGTTTGATTAGATTTCAAACCTTGTTGTTATCTATATTCTCAGAAAGTCGGAACCTAATGACTCATAAAAGATTGAGTGCTTATTTAGCAACCATCACAGTACAACACCAGAAGACAACTATAGTAGAGACTTGGATAAGGGTTTACCAGAGAGATGCATCAAGAAGAAAGAGGCAGGAGAAGACTTGAAGTGCCCAATCCTTCCTTTATTTCAGTTTGTATGTATGTCATTAAGTTAAATTTTATGAGATCTAAGGTTCTCTCTAACAAGCCCAAAAACTGGTAAATAGTACGTGGAAAACACAGAATTTCTAACAAATAGAAATTCATAATTGCTAAGGGTCTGAGGGTGTCCTCATACTAGTTCACACTAGTGCCATGCATAAATGTGTTGAGACCCACTTTTTTTTTTTTTTTTTGTTTGGCACAGGGGCTGGTGTTGGGCATTCAGCTGTCTTGCAGCTTGCTGCTTGCCTGACTTTTGGGTGCCAAGAAACACCTATCTTTTCCTCAGTAAATACAGTTGCTAAGTAATAACAATACTCACGAGTGTAATGCAATTTTACTTGTATGTGTACCAAAGTAAGGTAGCATAAACCATCGCACCTGCAAAAATATGGGAGAACAGTTGTTTTGACCATGATGAGAACTAGGATTTTGAGATGCGAGTGATCCTGATGATTGGCGAGAAGGTGACGAGGAATAACTTCCAACAGAAGTCTGCCGAGTCAATTCAAGAGGTACATTGCTTCCTCCTCCGAATACAGTAGGCATTCCCAAACGATCTGCAAATGGATGTCCAAATGCTAGCCAATCCTTTTCGATAAGTGCCTATACAAAGTCCAACAAACCCTACAATGTAATATTCAAGTAACAAGTATGCTACCAACAGAGTAACAAGCCCAACCCAATGCCAGCAACATAAAGAAAACGTTAAACTGCTTGTATGAGTTAACCATCCAGCATGATTTACGTAGTCCAACATGACAAAAGGAAATACCTGAAAACCAGTGAACGTCCGATAGTATGGGTCGAGCAACAAATTAGCTAGTGAAACTAGCTGAGTAGTCCTATCCCATCCATCACTATGCAATACAATGAAACATGATTATCAGCTTACAGAAATAAATAGTAGAAAAAAGGAAGGAAAACTACTTCCATTAATGTTTATCAATTGTTACCCATCAATAGGTTGAATTATGAAAGTGACACATCTCTAACCTGCAATGTACAAGAACTGATGCTGATTCCAGAGCAACCCGTGCAGCAATCCAAGCAGAACTAGCCAAGACAGTTTGAATATGTGCCAGCCAACCTGTGTCACCGAGAGTTGATACAGAAGCAGACATGCTGCTCAGATTGCCCCCTCCCCAGGTCCAACCACCATGTCTCTGTAATTGGAAAGCCAACCAGATAATAATAAGTACGAATAACTTCACAGCTGAAATCAACAGGATAAGTAAGAAAGGTAAATGATCATCAGATTCATTAATCTGTGATGGAAAAATTTTAAACCTGGTTTGTAAAAATTGATTTAGAGCCACATCTAATCAGTAGAATATCATGTCTGAATTGGTCAGTTTAAGTACAAGGGGGAAGGGAAGATCAATATTTACTTGAATCAATTGGCTTCAGATAAAAAAGTAATTCACTGAGGTTCTAGGAAATGCAGTTGCGTTGATTCAGCACTGAATGGTGCCAACCAGGTGGAAAATGTTTAGAAACAAGCAGGTAATTTTGAAAAGAACATCAAATAGATGCCAGTATATTAATTAATTATACACTATAAATAGTTAACAGTATATTAATTGATTTTACCTATATATAGATATATTGAAGGAACACTTTATTCAGAGTCTTAAATTAGTAGGGAACATAATAAGTCTGTTCTGGTTATCTTAAAAGTTTAGCATATGGGAAATTAATCTGAATTTTAACACGCAATTGACAATAACAAAGAATGACCAAGTCATCCCACAAGTAAGCAAATAAACAGATCATTCAAACAGAGATCAGTGTTAGTCATCCTTAGTAATGAAGTCAGGCCATAAAGGAAATCCAAGACTACCAAAAATGATGACATTCCATCTGATGAGGTGGTGCCATGAGTATCTACATAGTCCCTTAGCCGAGAAAGAGACTCTCTCATTGCATGAATGTTGTCTATTCCAAAGAAAACAACCTGATCAACAAAAAGGAACAACACATCAGAGACTCACATGACATAAGGGCCTATGACCATGATAGATTCAACCTAACCAAACAGCTCAAACATTTGACATGCCTCTGATTGAAAATAATTAGAAGATGACTCTGAGCCACCTCCCATTGCTCCATTGGCTAAAGCGTTCTTTCTAGGTCTTGCATCAGCAATGTATAACTTTCTGAGGAAGTCACAAAGAGAAGGAAGAAGAGAACAAACCATATTATTCAAAATCCATATTCAAAAGGATTTTAATGAAACCACAGAAAATGAGGATGAGGAAGAAATTACATCTATATTGTTCCATCCATGGCCATCAAGATAAATGTAAAACATTATAACATTATTCCCCAAATTCATGGAACTATGGAATGATCTTATACAACAAACATTGTTCATTTAACAACTAAAGTTCTTTTTACGATTTCATTGAGTATCTATTTAATATTTTTCCCAGATATTGGATGAGTTATTTGGAGGTAACTGATATTTATATCTAAAATTATATGTACATATACAGCAATAAATTGGTTCAACAATTTTGCATCATTTTTCAGAAAAGAAAAGAAAAGAATTTCTAATTCTGGCACAATTTAAGGACAAATGAATTTACCAAAACTGCTTTACTTGTTCACCAAAAACATAAGTACATAATATATTGACAAAAACAAATATTTCACAGATTGTTAAGCCATAAGAAGTACAATTGAGGAGCATTATTAAAATTTCTACTTTTTTAATCAACTGAGAAACTGCACTTGTTAGTTTTCTTTTGGAGATAAATTTTCACAGCATCCATGGTATATCTATAACCATGGGAATTAAATAATCAACATAAGCTGATGGTTGCAAATTTAGCAGACAGCAACCCTTACAAGTTAAATCATGCTTCAGCTAATGCATCATGCTACGATTCAAGATCATAAATATAAAGAACTGACATGAAGCTCAACCATACATAACAAACTGAGAACAACTATACAAAACAGGAAAAAGACATGAATAACCCACCTTCGCCCCCTTCCACCGCCAAGTTGAGTGCACAGGGCTGCAACAAGCCTCTCATCTTTGTTGCTGTAGACAAAAACAATGGTATGACTTAAATAATATACAACGAATGATAAGAATGTATTAAAGCAATAAATGCACATTGTTATCATGTTAAATCGTAAGTTATCTTAAATAATCTTGCTTGGCACTTTAACTTACCTCCTCATATTCATCATAAGACCGACTAAAGGTTGGGATGAACGTGCGAGGACAGCCCCAGTTCCTATAATTTCACATGTATCAAGATGGAAGTACATAAAGCATGATAATTCGTCAAATAAAAAACCATAAAGCATGATATGAAGTAAATAAGATTTACTATAGCATACCAGGATGGCACCAAGAAACTACTGGTAAACGACACCTGGCACGAAAGCTTGATGCCTGGAGCACTTCTTCATCACTAGCATTTATCCAGCGACAGTTATTAAGTTGTACAGTTTTAGCAAAGTTAAGCATTAGTAGAAATATTTCAGACCCTTATTTCCTTCTCATTGCTCCTTACTTTGACATAATGGAAGGGGCTCAATGCCTTACCTAATGGATTTTGGAACAATCAGCGCAAATGGATAACTCTGGCACATTGTGTAGTTGCAATTCAAAGTGCTGATTCTCCACAACTCATTTGACAATGCATAAGATTTGTGTTCTATCATTTCCGTTGATCCACTAAGGGAGAATTTTCCAAGGAGACGAAAGTACTCATTCAGCAAACGCACTTTTGGATTTGCGTTACTGAATTTTGAGGGTCCACAAGTAAAAGCATAAAGATCCCAGATTCTAGAAGGCTTCGTACACCGCAGTAATGCATCAAATATACGACGTCTCTGGACAACCAAAATTTAGAAGGATTTGTTTCATGACAAATTGGAGAACATACAATTAAATAAATAAAAAACTAGCTCGGTGATTTGATACTAGATTCACTTGTTAAATAAATAAAAAACTAGCTCGATGATTTGATACTAGATTCACTTGTCAATAAGGATAAAGAAAAAAGAAGAAGAAAAGGAGGGCAAAAAGAAATAAAGTGTGTGTATATATAGTCTAATGTTTAACTCTTTCTTTTATACTCATAAATCCATCATTGAACAAAGAGAGAGACACCAACATTTCTTCAGTGGAGCACATGCCACCTAAAATAAAGGCACTGCTTTTGATAGCAGGTTGTGATTAGTAATTTGGACCTGATAAAGTTTTTTCTATGCTATAAGACATTTTCTCAGTCTTAATCATGACAAAAACATGAGTTAAAGAGTCTCTATTGAGATTTATGTAAACCTAACATCCCCGGCAATAAGACGGACATTTTTTTTTTATTTATATTTAAATACATGCATGTCTAGTGACCACTCCTCCCTCTCTCTAGCACAAATTATCTTCCTTTTTCCTGTCCCAAAATCAAGAGCCTAGTTCTAAGTTCGACTGTCACAAACTTTCCTCTAAAAAAGTTAACCAATTGAAACCCCATTCAATATATTATAAACTACGTCCTATAGTAATTTTCTAACCTACGATCCCATAAATACCCTTGCTCCAAACCTGTCCAAGATAACTTGCACAACCAAGGACTAGTCAAGGAAACCTCAACTGTAATTTGTACTGTGCTGTACCGAAAACATCTACTGATAGAGCAATAATTTTTTATACCATTTTGAACACCACAAAACAAACACTACATTTTAGCAAAAAAATGGAAGATCAGTACTCTTGACAGAAAAAAGCTAAACCTGTTTTGTTTTTGGACGGAAACCAAAGACAATAATTCTCATATCCTTTCCTGAAAAATACAAAAGAAGACATAAACTTCATTAGTTTTGCCAAAAAGAGAGAACCCATTGTGATCATCCAAATGTAGTAAGCAGATAAATCATTTAGAGTTGAGAAGAGCATTATTCCGTTCATACTAAATCAACAATCTATGTAATTTAAAAAAAAAAAAATAAATAAATAAATAAATTGGATATGCTAATTAAATAGGGGGATCCTATTTCACCTAAACTCTAGAATTTTTTATTTTGGAGGATTCATAGGGAGGTCCAATGGGCCAAACAAACATTGTCGACTGCACAAGGGGTTGTCCTCCCCGTGGATTACACAGCAGGGGTAACCCATGTGACTTTAGATTTATAACTGAAACAAGTTTTTGGTTCAATAACAAGAACTCTGAAGATTTAGCCTTAATCGGGGGCGAATATAGGAAGGCAATTGATCTAAAATATAAAACCAAATAAACCAAAAACAGATTTAACAATTTTATTTCAAGAAGTATGTTGAATGACACAACACATTATTAACTACAGAATATATATATATCAGTGTATATATGCTCAATTGCATTACATTCACTATATACCATACCACATAAGTGGAATTCTATAATATTTACATAACTCACACGTTCTCTCATTAACTGTTAAGGTCCCTGAACCTTATATGCATCTATGCTAATGAAAAATCAAATAGCAAATCTTCAGTGTTGTTGCTTGAGTGCTAAATTAACATAATAATATCAAAAAGAAATTGGAATTTTATTGGATATAATATAGATAAAAAGATATTTCACATTCGACCTTCAGAATGCAAACTTAAAGCCCACTATATTCTTGTATAAAGAACTTAGAAAAAGCAAAGGAGAGAAATCTTCAGATAGATCTATCAAACAAAAAATTTCAAATTATACCAATAACTTGGAGAAGCCGACGTGATGGGGTCTTGTCCAATTGACGAGGAGCAGATTGATTCTTTATAACCTAAATTTTTTTAAAAAACAATAAAAATAAGGTACAAGTAAATAAACCACACACAGAAACAAATTATGGTTGAGCAAAATAAACCATACTAGTTAATTTCAAATTTCACACAGATGAGAGGACCACAAAGATCTAGGAACTAAATCAGAAAGTTAAAAGTTTGCTGTATTCGGATTGTGAACAACAAATCATGTTCTTGCCAGCAGAATATAGCCCCTCATCATTTAGTGAGGCACAAATGTATGACTAACCCGGCAGCATAAAATTGGACAAAAGTTTAGACCTACAATATGTACTAGTAGAAGATAACAACATATTATTGATTAAGACAGACGTACTCAGTATACTTTAGGATACAAGAAAATTGAAATGACTGACTTCATTAAATAAAGAGGACATAAAAGAATTTTAAGTAACAGTAACACATTTGACATTTGTCAACTAGGAAGCCAAATATATAATAACACTCACTTTGTATCATTTATACAGAGAGTAAACTTTTCATGCAAATTAAGGAAGTGGGACCAGTTCTG
The DNA here is from genome assembly GCA_948099555.1 of Croton setiger. NCBI lineage: Eukaryota > Viridiplantae > Streptophyta > Magnoliopsida > Malpighiales > Euphorbiaceae > Croton > Croton setiger. Next base: position 20,434 of record CANUEY010297255.1, on the reverse strand, counting down.
GTTAACAATCAGTCAAGGACCCCACTGCAGCAGTAGTAGTTATGAACATATTTAAAATTGCATGCAATTATTTATTAAAAATGTGCATACTTCTTGTAATATGTTGGCATTTATTAACATTATAGTCCAGATTACTAAAAATGTGAACGTTACTACAGTAGCAATTAGTGGCAGACGATTAATCATTACTGGCCCACCTTCTTGATTATGTGAAAATTCAACGTTCTTTATTACTTACCACCTATTTCTATTCCCAATTTGGAAATTTTGCTATATAAATAATACACCCAATTTGGAAATTATCCCTATATAAATCATACGGAGGGAGTAAATAAGTAAAAAGAGAAACAATGTACCATCTTGCTGAACTTCTCAATTGTTGCCAGCGGAATTGTGCCAAGTGCAATTATATCTTCAGTCCCCTCACTCTTAAAAGAAAAACAAAAACATTAGCAATTTTGGTTCTACAGTGCACATACAATAAGCATAGTTGTGCTTATACATGTAAATAGCATAACATACAAAGAACAGCCACAACCCACATCTTTACGTGTTTTTTACTATCAAACTACACATCATTTACCCCCCTTTTTTTTTGAGAATAAAAAATACACACCATTTACTAGAACCAAGGTGATCACAAGTTCTAGAATTGTATAATTTAATGGGCAACATCATATTCACAAAATATTCAAAAGCAAGTGATGATAAAAATCTCCAAATATACATAGTACACACATGAATATGTTCAATAACACCTCTTTTACTCCAGCCACAAGTGTCCACAAGGTCCCATAAGATTACAAATTCCGCCCCTTCAACACTATCTACAAAGTAGCGTACTTTGTTAGTCATATTCTCTGCAATACACCTCTCTATCAGGTGTGACCACCAATCCAAAATTGGACTAACCAAGCCCCGACCAGAATTTTCATGGGAATAGTCATGGACTATGCGTAGGACATCCCTCCCCAGGGTTTTGCAATTCAAGCTAGTTGTTCAGTCAAATCCCAAAATCAAAAATAAAAATTAAAGGACACAAGGACCGGATGGCCAAAAGAGTTTTTGGGCTCCTTTCCAAATTAAAATTTCTCCTCCAATTAAATTTTCTTCAATTTTTTTGAGGAAAAAAGATAAAACAAGCAAACCAAAACTGGTCCGCCAAGTATTGGAACAGGACAAGCCTAAAATTTTTCCATCGTCCAACAAAAGAACCACAAATTCCTCCTTTACAACCAACTGCATCAGTCACTTCCAAGGTTCCTTCTTCTTCTTCTTCTACTTCTTCTTCCTTTTACAAGCCTTTAGTCCCAAACAAGTTGAGGTCGACTTGTATGAATCCTCAAACGGTAAGCACAAGAACTATTTCAAGAGGATCCATAGAAAGTTTGGCTAGATTTTCGCTGGTTGCCAACCTACTGCAACCCTCCTCCTTTATCCAGGCTTGGGACCAACTTCCAAGGTTCCGACAAAAAAAATGCTTCCCTCATTAAAGGCTCATTTTACAAGATCTAGCTCCATTTTACTATAACTCTTTTGAACTGAAAGCAGTCAATTACCTTCTCAAGCTTTCTAAAACCGCTGAAAAAAAAATGCAATTTTCAAACAACAAGGAACAGAGGCAGATGCAAATTAAGTAAAAGGCAAACCATAAAAAAAAATTCCTCATTAATGAAAGATGATCAACAGCCTATATGATGCTTATGCCACAAAGCAAGCCTTCTCTGAAAGTTCTTGATGGTAGGAAAGAATACCATCATCTTCACATTTGCACCCAACAGTAAGACTAAACGCTAATAAGTAATAGTTGGTGATTAACCAACACAAATTCTTTATAAAATTTTAATTTATACTCTCTTTGCTCAAGAAATTCATTTATTTTGTCCAAACTCACCTTCAAGCCCCAAATCTCTTCAAACTCCAGAAATTACACCTTGAATTCAATTTTCTACGTTAACATCGGCATAAAATATTGTAGAATCATCATGTGGAAGATACAAACATCAGCCACATAGACTCTACACCAACTTCAACTAGTCCTCAATGAAGTCTCCTTGATTAATTGATTTATATTTCCTTTTATGTACATGAAAATTTCTGAGTTCACAAAGTCATATCACAAATGACGTGGGATTTCCTTTTTTCTAAAACTTCTTCATAATCATGGAACTACCTCGATAAAAAACGTTTTACAATTTTCCGAACTAAAGCTCCTAGGAACCCTCTTACTTCTATACTTTGTAGTCCAAGTATAGTTGGTTGCTGGTAGCTTCAAACTATGGCTGGGAATTAAAGCAATAGACATGACATATAGAAACACAATAACGAAGTAACAAATCATCTATGAATGTATTGTAAATGGAGATAATACCATTCATTTGTCCCTAGTTTTTCAACTAAAGATTTCATTAATATCAAGATCAACATTCAAAATAGAACAAGGTAAAATACTCACCATAAAAATAAGACGAAAATTAGTCACTATTAAGGTACCTGCCTCATCGGTATTAACAAGAACAACTCCACGTCCCTACAAGCAAAGCACAAAGTTTAATGAATAATTTCATAAGCTTATCAAGATATTGCAATAGAACTTATTATTACAGAGGCTAGTAATAGCTTCTTTCTATTGTCAATAGAAATAGTTATTAATGTCTAAGCCTGAAAACTTCAATGTCCTAGGTTTTCAAGAATAACTGGTATCACTTAAACTGCTAGTTGGCGTAGCCCCAACAAGTGTTGCCAATCCAGAATTTATTGAAAATTTTAGAACTTGACTAAAAAAATTGAAGTAAAGGATCAAATTAGATACAATTAGTTTAGATTGACCTGAAGCGTTTAACCACGAGCATTCAACCCTGTAAAAACATAAGAACCCTGAAGACGTTTTGTTTGACCAGCCAACACACAAAATCAAGAAGTTGCAAAATAAGCCTCTATGGTTTGGCAGGCATGCACAACTCAAGAAACTTAGAAGACTACACACCGAACAAATACTTGACTCCACAGAATCGGGGTAAAGAGGCAAGAAAGTGGTCAAGAGAACAAATTAGAAGCAACCAAAAAGCTCACCTCATCTATAACCTTTTCAGCCTCAAGTAAACATTTGTAATTGGTATGATGTGAGACCGACGACCGCGAAACAGGTTGCTGCCATCGAAAAATAAAAGAGAAGAAAATCAATGAAATGCAATATGTGTCTGTGTGCAGAGAGAGAGAGAGATGAAACCTCGAGCTTGAGCCAATCGAGGGCGTCCCAACCACCGCTGCACTCCATTTTCTCGGAGTCGGAGGAAGAGTCTCTAAGCGACCTGGATCGACGTTGCTTGGATGAGGCCATGCGGCGAAACGAAGCGAGCGAATAGAGACACAGAGTGTTGAGGAATTGGAGGGACAGAGGTCGAAAGAGACGTGCGGGTTTGGGCTCACTCACCGTTCAAAAGAGGGAAAATAATCTCCCATGCCTTCTTTCTTTCTTCCTTCTTTCACCATTTTTTTCCCTTTTTTTTTTTTACACAAAAAATATGACTTGTACAAAGCAATTATATGACGTGTCAGAAAATCAGAAAAAAAAAAAAAAAAAACTAGTATATATTTGCTTCCCTATCTTCTCTATTTTTTATTGAGCAAGACTAGTTTAAAAAAATATATAGAGAGAGCGAGCTGGCTCAATTTTTGTTTCTTTTTTATTTTTTTAAATTATCCCATACTGAGTTTTTAAATAAAATTTGACTTAACTTTGTGTTATACATACTGGACACAAAATATCATGACTATATAATTTAATGATACAAATTATTTTCTATCAAATTTATAATATATAAAAAATTTCATAAATTATGACTTAAAACAATTTTACTGATAATTTTAAGAAAATAAAGTTTTAATAATTTGAGAGTTCTCAATCACATTAGTTATGTAATAAAAAAATGTTTTATCAGTAACAAATTAGTTACTTAAAAAAAATTAACGGCAAAATTAAAGAAAATGCATAGAAGGATTTGAGTGTTTAAATATTATTTTAATTTTTATTCGTAATATTCTTACTTGATATATTAAGTTTAATTATTATATTATCATATTAAAAATTTTAAAATTTATAAATTAATAAAGTTAACAAACATTAAATAAATATTAATTGTGTTTATTTTTTCGTTGTCACTAATTATGTGCATACGATTAAAAAATATAATTAAAAAAATAAAAATTACAAATTTTTAGAGTTAAACATGTTTGTATTTAAAATTGTTTTATAGTAATAATAAATACTACATATAATAAACTCTACATTAAAACATGCTCAACTCTTAAAAAAAAATAATAAATAGTTACAAATATTTCCCTCAAAAAATAGTTACAAATGTAAAATTTGGATGCTATTTTGTTATCGCAGATGGAACTTTGTTTGCCCGAATTTGGATGTTTGATGGAGTGGTGTTTGAATCACTGAAGGCCGAATTTCTTCGTGCTATAGCAGAATCGAGTGTGGTATGCATTATAAATGTTAATATTTAAAAGAATGGTATATTAGCCTTTTTATTTATTAAATATTATTATTTTAATACAATAAATATATTTCTTAATATTAGAAAAAACAGAAATTAAGACACTTATTTAGAGACGGAAAGAGAAGTATTCTTCAATGCCTAACGAAACATCGTTATTTCTGAAAGATTCCTTAAACAATATCCAATTAAATATTGTTTCACAATTAGGTAGACAATAAATTATAGGTCTGAAAAGAAAGGAAAAAATAGGAAATGGAAGATACAAAACATTATAGGGAAATTTTCAAACGTTAATCTCTATTAAATAATAAATATTCATCCACGTAATAATTCACAACTTCCGTTTTACATAAGGAGGAAATTGTTAATAACATAAAAATATCAAGGACTTTATAATACTTTTCCTTATATGTTTTACATAGTTTATCAAAATTATTTAAGTTTATTTCAAATGGATAAGGGTTGTGTGTCTAACCTGGTGAGTTATCAGTTAGATGACATTTTGGCGCTTAGAAAGAGGCAGCAGCATCACCCCACCTCCACACCACCATCATCAGCATCACAAAACACTTCTCTTCTTATCTCTTAGTTAGATTCAACTACTTCTGGTTGAATGGTCAAACTCATGTAAAATTGCTGCAAGCAATACTAATAATAATGTCTAACACTATATATAGCCACTAAAACCTTGTCTTCTTCTTCTTTACTTTTCCAAAACCATCCCCTCTCTCACTATACTGAGTCTCTAATGCAGTTAAAAGATGAGTCACAAAAAACTCAAAACAATAAGCAAGAAAAACAATGTTAGTTTTGAAAATAAAAGGCAATCTCCAATCAAAATTTCCTTCTTGTCTGCAGTAAAAATCTAGAATTTAATTCATGAACAACCCCCCTGCACACATACACAGAAGCAATCTTGATATAGCATAATTTAAACAAAAGCACAGAAACGAGAATGTCTGAAACAAAAACCTAAAGCCATACTAGCATGCATTTAAATGAAACTACACCGTTGCATTTACAAAAAGTTCAAATTTAGATTGTATTTTGCAAAACTAGCTATTTCAGTAATGTTGAACTGTTTGTACTAGCGGTTTCCAATACGTTAAAAACTAAAAGCCTTAAACTCTACAAAAAAAAAAAATTTTGTTTTGGCATTTTGACTAGTCAAAACACTAAAAGCTATTCCGAATGTTGTTACCGAACATGCCTTAGTAATAAACTGAACAGAATGGAAACAGTCACATATCTGAGTCCAACTAGTTTACATAAAGGCTTAGTTGTTGACTTGTTGCTGCTGTTTTAATTGAAAGTTACAACAGCAAAGGTAAAAGGAAACTTTAACATGCACATGCTACCTCAGAATAGCCTGAACAGAAAACACAGGTAACAGAAATCAAGGAGATGGTATTTCTGAAATCTGGTTTACCCTTGTCTATCTGCTTCAATGCAACGATGAGCAACAAACAGTAAAATGACACGGCAACATGCTCAATCATTATCTATGAATTTAAAAACTTTATATGGTAAATTTACAATTAATATAGATAGATCTCACTAATAGATATACACAAATAATCATTGGGTAACAGCTAAATTGATAAAACTAATCTAATTTCACAGTAATAAGATAGTGGAACCACTGTTTTTAAGTGGCTGAAAAAGAGAAATAATTCTCCACTCACAAAAGGAAATATAAAACCACAGTTTGGCAGCTCAAACTATACCTCAAAATCATAAGATCGCCTTTTGGCATAGGATATTCCAGAAATGCAGGTTCATTTCCTCTTCAACCAGCAAATGAAAAATGATTGTCAAATAGAATTGAGAATGACAAACCTGCCATATATAAACCTCAAATCCAGTAAATCTTGAGGTAATAGCTGAACATTATGGAAAATTCTTTTGGCACAGTGATATTGTTACTTATCGAGCTCCAAAAATTCATCGAATACTCTACCACTAGCACACTCCTGCAAAGCTTTTGCATTTAGTTCTCGCCCAAATCTCCAAACATAATTGAGACCAACCAAAAGCTCAGTTATTGTGGCTTCAGTCTTTTCCTGATTTGCAAAGTAAAGGGTCTGTACCAGAAGCACATTTGTCCTAGAAACAAAATTCTGCTGCTCAAAACTTCGCTCTGATTGCCATCTTACCATGTTATGAGCAAGCGGAGCCAACCATTCTAGTATTGATGCCATTGCCGTAGTCCATTCTTCTGCAAGAGCAGCATCATAAGTTGATGATTCCAAGCTCTTAGAGTATGGTTTTAGTCTTGCTCTCACTGCATTTCTCACATTCGCAGGTAACATATTGTATAAATCATCTCTTGCATCATGACCAATTAAGTGAGGAGATGCAGCTAGCTTTTCAATCACACTAATAACATTTGCATAGTGCAGTGCCAAAGCAGCAGCACCAAGAGTTCCAGGAATAGCGTTCAACAACTTGAACTGGGAACTGAAAATTGATGGTGCAGTATGTTGAGAAAGGCAGTCAGCATTGCTTTCTCTGCATTCATTAAGAAGTCCGGAAGGAACAAGACTTGAACTTATATAGCAATTAGTGACAGGTGATTTGTTTGTAGCTACCATGCACCCTTTAAAGGGTCCAACTTGAGTTAACCTATTTGGTTTAGAAGACGGTTTCTTCCCATGAAGCAAGGGAGAAGTTTGCCATATCTTCTTGCTGCTTTTAGTTAATCTGGAAAATGGGCCTGACTTCGTTGGCGGCGTTCCAAGGGGACCTGAAAAAAAGTTCATATTCCTATTCTTTCCAGAAATAGGACCTGATTTTGCTGTTGGACCACCCAAAGGACCTGAGTAGAAATTATTGGGTTGTTTTGGTTTTGAAATGGGACCTGACTTTGCAATATATCCACCAAGAGGGCCAGAAGAAAATCTAGGAATGCCACTACTCTCGGATGGATGAACTGCAGACTGCAATAATGTAGATACTGACTGGCTCCGATAAATAAAATCAGAATCCAGATTTTTTGAGTGCCCACTAGAAACCATTGGATTAATTCCAAAGACATGATTGATTCTACTGAAAATTGTGAACAATGATCTAACTAAAAGGCGAACAGTGTAATCATAACTTCTATTCCAAAGTGATATCTCTCTTAGATTTTTCACTTCATGCTGCTTCCACACAAGCTTCTTCTGAAAATCAAGAATATTTTCTGGCTCAGGATCATTACCCTTCATTCTCTTCACAGTCTGTTCAAAATCTGCAAGCATTTCCATCTCTTGATACAAAGTTGCATTCACTGAAATGAAATGCTCCATCTTCTTAACTTTCTTATCCATCTTCTTAAGTGAAAATACCAATCCATATGGGTCATCACCAAGCCGGATCAATTCATCAAAAATGTGCTCGAAATTCTTGAGACTGGGGTCAGAACATTTCTTCCCCAATCTGACCACAGCTTTCGCCACATGTAACATACCTTCCATCAATTCTGCACAAATCAAACCAACAATAAAATCATCATCCTCTGATATAAGCTTTCTTATACCCACAGAATTTGATATGTCCTCCCTCAACCTAGACACCTGCTTATCACTCAAAGACTGCCATAAATGAACCAGCTTGGACATCAAGCTAGCAACTTCAAAGGCCAATACACCAATCTCCACCTTCTCAGTACCAGACTCATGCTTTCGTGGAATCTTCCACAGACCACGAAACCAAGACTCCGCAACCATCTCTATACTTCAAGAAAGTCTGCATAAAGACATTAACAAAGAAAACCAAATCAATAGATAAATTAAGATCAAATCTAATTGCTGAAGCTGTAAACATTTAGATCAACTATAGTTAAAGCAATTCAATCAATAGCTAATAGAATTTGCAACAATCAAGTTCAAGCAAAAGCAAATAAAAAAGAAGTTCACTTTCTCATAATTAGCCAAGAATCAATAACTAAAACTCATACTCTCTGATCACTAAATCTAACTCAAATTGGAATTTCAACCAAAAATAGAAACCCTTACACTTAATTTCAACAACTTCACTATCTCTACGAAGCCATCCAAATTTCCATTAAATTAGAATATGACATCATAGAAAATGGGTAAAAGAAAAGGCTAGAATTTGATCTTCAATAATTTGCTTTATAAAAACAATCCCAGCTAAGCCTCTAACGGCTTTTTCACCGAAATAGTGTTGAATTTTCTTCCTTTCTTTATATTATCCAGATTTCTCATCTGCCCAATATAATAATTCAGTAATTTATACAGAAATGTACAAATTCATCAATTTTCCATTTCCTATAATACAAACTAAAATTAGAAATTTCCCAAAAAGACAGATTCAAAACCCAGGAAAAAAAAATTTTCCAAGCTACTAAACAAAAAATTTCACTATCAAAAAGACACGAAAACACAAATCCAGAAAAAGTCATCAAAGAAAAAAAAAAGGGAAAAAAGGACAAAGAGAACTTACTGATCACATGAACAGAAGAGAGATGGAAGTAAAGAAAATAATAATAATAACAATAATTATTATTATTAAGAAAAAAAGAAGAAGAAAATGAGAGATTTGAGAAGTATTTGAAGGTGGGGAAGAAAGACTAGAGGAATATGGGAGGAAGGAGCAGTGAAAGAGAGTTGTTTGGTTAGAAGAGCCACATAGAGTGAGAAAAGAAAGTGAAGGAAAGGGCAAGAAAAGGAAGGAAAAGAAAAAGAAAAAAAAAAAGGAGAGAGAAAACGAGTGAAATTAAAAGAAGATCCCACCAATTGCTTAATCATCATTTTACATTTATTATTTATATATAAGTGATTGTTATCTTTTTCTTTCTTTCTTTCTAGTCCCTAAATTTTTATTTCTTATTTTAATCAAAAAGTTTCCTTTTATTTGTTGATTTGTTCTACATCCTTTTATTTAGTTTCATGTAATTTATTTTATTTGCCCTTAACAAAGCAATGCCAAAGTACTTAGTGGCCTTAATTAATGTTTTGTTAAATGTTTACTAACAAATACCTAACAGTGATAGTAATAGATTAGCTACTAAGAATTAAGAAATTAGGGTTTATTAAAATTTATAACTTCCAATTAAGTATTTGAAGCAAAAAAGTTAATTGGAAGAAATTTAATGATTTGGTTAATTATGTATTTAAATAGGTGAATTCATAATATGCTTTTATTTTTTGAAGTGAAATAAAGTATTTATTAAATTAGGCTATCATTTATTTCAATTTTATTATTATATTAAAAAATTATAAACTTTAGGTACAATTTGGTTGGCTAAGTAGGAATAAGTTGAATTTTCCAAAAAAATAGTCATTTTTTTTTATAAAAAAAAAAGAGTATTTATTTTAAAAAATTTAGATAAATATCTATAAATTAAAAAACTCAATTCCATTTCCTTTCCACACATAAAGTTTCTCTCTACAATACAAAGTAGGCCATTTAAACCCACATATGTATATTATCATAAAAAGTTGTGGAATTTTAAATTTAATTTACAAAAAAAAATCATATATATAATTAATGTATATACTTTTTTATTATTGTGATTAAGGCAAAAGTGAGAAGAAATATGTCAAAGTCGTGAGCATATGATATGTTTAAGGCAAAATGTTAATTGTTTTTAATTAGAGAAAAAAGAAGAGTTAAGAAATTGGTTAAAGTAGTTGGGGGTTAAAATTGAAAACAAAGGAGTTGAAGGACAGAATTAGTAATTAGTTAAGATCTGTCCCAATCATTAATGGCAAGCACGCGGAAACTGTCTTTTTACACCTTTAACCTTCTTAATCTTGACCCTCCCAATCCAAGTTGCCGCAAAACGGGCCGGATGGTCCATTACCTGACAATAGTCCCCCAACCGAGGATCCGGGAATCATGCACCGGTTTGCCTACCTCTTATTCTCCAACCATGTATCCCATTATAATAAATCAATGGAAACAACGTTAAATATCTCTTTTCCGTATTTTATAAGAATCAAATAGTAAAAATAATTAATTTCAGGATTTTTCATTTTCATTCTAAAATGAATTTTAGCGCATTTCACCCTTATATTATTAAGGCTTATCAAATTCACCCTATTTCTAAAATGTTATCTAAAATTGAATAAAACTTTAAAGTATTTGGACCATACATAAAACTAAATTTAAATTCAAAGCTAATTGATTTTTTTTTACAACTTACAGGTACTAAAATGTAAACTACATCATCTTCTTCAACCCAATAGTCACCGACCATTTCGAACACCGTAGCCTACGCAGTTACGGGGCACAGAACAGCAAATCTACACTACTTGAAATTTCGACGATATTTCGCCAATTTTTTACAGTCGAATGATGAAAAAAAGTTATCACTAGATCTCTCTTCCCAAGAGTTTCATTTTGGCATAGTCAATTGATTCAATTGATGTTGTTTTTCAGAGTCCATGGAGAGAAATATCGTTTGTGATTTTGATTTATACTTTTGTTTTTGGTTTCCAATTGATTTTTGGTTTGTGATTTTGATTTTTGCTTGCAATTTCCATTTTGATTTTGGTTTTTATTTTTGAGTTATGTTTATATTTGAGTTTTGATTAGAGATTTAAAAGATGAAGGGGGGGGGGGGGAGGGAGGAGGGAGAGTTGTGTCTAGAGGAGGAGGAGGTGGAGTTGGGACTGTGGAAGCATAGCAGGCGAGAAGTAGTGTTCTTAGAAGATGATGATATAATTTATATTTTGCTACTTATAACATGTAAATTAATTCTAGTAGCTTTGAATTTGAATTAAATTTTATGATAGCTTCACTTTCAAATTTTATTAAATTTTGGGCAAAATCTTAGAAATTGAATGAATTTGATAAGTCAAAGAAAAGTTAAGGGTGAAAATGCACCTAAGTCTATTTTAGAGAGAAAATGAGAAATCTCCCAAATGGAAGTGAAATGATGATTTTGGCCGAAATTAAATAGCATAAATTTTTAATATTTTACCGAATAGCATTTTCGGTGTATATACTTTAGGTCTGCTTGGCAAAACTAGATATTTTGGTAATATTTAATTGTTTGAGTAATTGTTAACTATCTAGATAGCGGTTCAACCACTAACAATTAAACATTATGAGAGGTTAACTTTTTATAAAACGTTATCCTAATATCTAAAAACTATCTAAAATGTTATGTTACCGAACACTATAAAAAAAAGTGTTTGGCATTTTGACAAGTCAAACTGCTAACCACTACTTTAATCTACCTTAATCACTATTGCTGAACAACTGGTATTTTCCTAAACTTAAGATAAATGCTTTTCAAATAAAACTTTTTTAGATTATAAGTTGTCCAACTACTTGTTTTCCTTAGCAATTTTTTTAAAAAAAAAATAAGTTACAATTTGTAGCTTTTTCAAAACTGCTAATTTTAAATTGTTTCAATATTTTTTTAATTATTCTTATACCCTCACATATTTTAAATAATTCTAAAATATCTTTAACTTAATTTAAGTGATTTTACTCTATAATCAACTTATAATACCCCATGTATCAATATATGTACAACTATATGCCAATATCTACCACTAATATATCAATATTTTATATATATCAAAAGTGCTACTTAGTTAATTTTTTCAAAATTTGTGCTATTTACTTCCAATAGAAGGCTTTTCTTTTTTTTTTTTTTTAGGTTATTAAGATGTACTCCTATTGTTACCTTGGATTGGGATATGTAAAGCAAAAATTTTAAGTTTACAATGTTTAATTCTTAGGATTGAAACAAGATGATTGATGCAAAAACAGGTCTAATTGAATACTTGCAGCTCAGGTAAAATTAAAGGTTTATTTTCATTATTAGACTCTTTAGGAGCAAAAATTGAACATTGCATACTTAAATCATTTGAAAATTAGATATTAAAGTTTTGTGTTAAACCAGATATAAAACACAATCAAATTGGTCATTAGATTTTATAATTCCACTGAAATACCAAGGCAAAACATCTTCATCTGCAAACACACATATTAGATTTTATAAAGATTGATAATCATGATTTTTTATGATTATAATGATAAATAATTATTTTCAAGTCTCTAAGATTTCTTTAAATCTGCAATTGGGCCATTCTATTTTAGAAAACTTACTATTAAGTTCTTTATGTTTGAGCCTTTATACTCTCAGGTACTTTTGTCCAGAATTATCGTTAGTTAAATGTAAAATTTAAAAGTTGTGGTTTATATTTTTAAAATATGACAACATTACCCTTCAATAATAATTTATAATAAATTCTTCTCTCCTCCCCTTCTTTTTTTTCTTTCTTTCCTTTTTTTTTTTTCTTTTTGTGATCACCATTGCCGCCACCATCTTCTTCGTCTTCTTCTTAGACTCACCATTAACCCATCTCCAGCACTACCAAATAAGCCACAAACTGCATTCTTTCTACTATTGACCCGCTAGTAATCCCAGCTGCTGCATTTGCAAAAGCCCATTGATAAAGAAAGTTGTTGTAATCAAAATCTGAAGATGGAATTGATTTTAGACCGAAGTTGTGTTTGCCAATGAAGTCATTTGACGGAGTGCTGAAGGCAAAGACAAAACTGAAAAAAGTTAGTAGAATAGACCGCCGGTTGCAGTGTCGAGGACAGAGCCAGCGCAAAGCATGGTGAATCCCAATTGCATGGAGAAGATGAAACAAGAGCAGATGAATCAAAACTTCTATATTAGAGCAGATGATTTTCAGTTTCCGGCGGTAGTGAAACGAGAGCAGATGAAATCAACAGCCCTAGTGGCGTTAGTTATATTGGAGCCAGAGAGCCTGGCAAGCTCATCAGCGGAGCAAACCGGAGAAGCCATGGTATCAGCGGCAGAGGAGTGTGTATAGGTAGAGTAAAAATTAAAGATCAAAGTCACATCACCCATCTCATCTTCATGAATATTTTTTTCAAGGTTTTGGTTATCCCAGATTTATTTGTGTTTTCCTTATTTTGCAATGATTTGCTTTTAGATTTCATAATTGAGTTTTGTGTATTTTTTTTTATCTGTGGCATACAAAGCGTTGGTTTTGAGTTCTTGGTGCAGAGCTTTGTTAGTTAGGGTTCCATGGTGGTGGCGTCGACGAAGGAGAGTGGAGAGAGATAATTTTTTTTTATTTTCATTTAATTCATAAATTTCAATGTCCAAATTTTGCTAATTATTATTATTATTATTATTATTATTATTATTATTATTATTATTATTATTATAAAATTAAATATACACATAAAAAATTAAAAAAAAACTGATAATATATTAATGTAAAATTTAAAAACTTGAAATAAATATAATACAAAGGGTATTTTAGTCTTTTTAACTATATATAACGGTGAAATGAATGAAAATTAGACGGAAGAGCACAAAAGTAAATAAAGTGAAAACTGAAGGACCTACTAATAAATTTTCCAAAATAGAAAGACCCAATCGCATATTTGAAAAAACCTTAGAGACCGAAAAATAATTATCTCTTATAATAATTTATGTTTTCCCTTTAATACTTGAAAGTATTTTGTAAGTAATTTCAGTTTAACCCCAACAATTTACAATTTATGAAAATTATCCCAATCAAATGTTAGCAAACAAGCTATAAGTCTTTGCATCAACAACTATTTGTCTCACTGAAGCTACTGCTCCAATTAGAGACAAAATGGAAGAAACTACAGCTATTAGTGAATTGATCAAGAAAATTAGACTTTGTTTGGATGGCTTGAAAGTTACATTATAAAACACCATTGGTAAAATGAAATCCAAAGGAATGCATCCAAATGCCCCAAACAGTGCCATAATGTCTCCAAAGAAAGGTAGCATTGCAGCAACAACCATAGCTACGACAACAGTTATTGACCGGAAAATTAACCTTGGCAAGACATTTCTAGCTGCAAATTGATCCTTTTGGGGGTTGGCGAACCATTTTTCGAACAATTCGTTCATAGGTTGCAAGTAAATCTGCAAAACAAATCATGGAAAACATAATTTCTTCATTACTAGAAATGAAAAATTATTAGTTTATAGTTATATAGATAATTTTTTTACATAATTACTTGGTGCTCACCACAGTTATAGCAGTGAGTTGCATAAGAATAAAAATGTTGGTTATCAAAAGAAACCAAACAGGCAACAATGGCTTGTTATAATCACCCATAAAATTGGTAAGAATGGTCGCTAAAGCTTGATTCCCAAATGCCCAATAACCAGAAATACCAACACTGAAAAATGTAAATATTATAACACCATAGCAAATGCATAAGCCTTTTAGCATCTTGCCTTTCACTGGAGGAGCTAAAGTTGCCTACAAAACAATTACAACGGTTTAAAATTATATTAAATAATATATATTCTCGCAATACCTTTTTAAGTAGGTTTAATGTTTTAATTGATCAAACTGCTAAAATTTATTATTTATAGCGTTTCATAAAATAATTTTCAAGCAATTTTAGTTGTTTAAAAAAGTTAACCCTTTAACTTTTACATTTTATAAACAATTATAAAAAATATTTAATAACTATTTAAGAGATAAAAACACTATTTAAACAACTAATTTTGCTAAATTCGTAAATTTGATAGTTCACAGTAAAGCTTAGAAAAACCTGTATTTCAGGGATAATTCCACTTGCATATGCTGTAGAGATGATTGAAATGGCATTTATAGAACCAAAAAATTGATTTTCTTGAGACCCATTTATGGAGTAGTCCTTAAGAGGTGCATTCTTAGAGTTTCCTAAACAAAGATAAATATTTATAAATAATTAATTATTTATATATACAAGTTTTGAAAATAAAAATTATTATTGTTGTAAATTTCATACCTATATGTATAGAACCAGCAGTGACACAAACACTATAAAAAAGAGCAAGGATCAAAGAAATAAGGTTAATATATCTTAAGGAGTGAAAAGATGGCATTTGTGCCAAAAATAAAATTGCAGCTCCAAAAATTGAAATAAATTGATATAGCTTCATTCCTCCATTTGGGTTGTAGAGAAGGTAAATAAACTGCAAAATTAAATATTAATCAATGATTACAATAAATAAAACCTCATTAACAAAAATTTTAATTACAAAAAATTGACCTTAAGGCTCTGCCCTCCAAGAAGGCCAGAGGAAATAACAGCACCATAGCATATTGCAAATTGAAGTGGACATACAAAATACTTGCCCCATCTTGCTCCTGCATCCCATCATATCCATATATCTTCTTAAAACCCATAAACATTTTAAACTATTAAATCATAAAATAGATTTTTTTAAAAAAAATTAAAGATAGACATTCGAATTCTGATTTATTTTCAAATAATAAATATATTTACCCATTACAAATTAAATAATCATTTAAAGTGCAAATGTAAAATAAAATACATAAGTTGAGAAGAACACCTAAAATATGTGTAGCCATGTCTCGAAATCTAATCAAACGGTTGTCAAGATGAGCATGATGCTCCAAAACCAAAGACAGAAGATTATAAGAGTAGAAAGTAACTAAAGCTGCCATAGCTATGCATATAATTCCAACAATCCAACCGAGCAACGATATTGCAAACGGAAGACTCAAAATAACCGGACCGACTATGGAGGTTGTCAAATGTAATCCACAGTGCACCCATGATCCTACAATTTATTTTTTTATATAAAAAAAAAAAACAGTTTTAATCAGAGAATAACAAGTAATTAATTATGATTAATTAATTTTACCTTTTGATTGAAGGACAAATAAGGCTCCTGCATCAAGTTTTATTTGAGAATTATGATCAATGATTCCGTTATTGTTGAGTGAATTTGGAACCATTGTTCCCATTTCTTTATCTCTAATTCTGAAATTAATAAAGTGATAAAGCTGCTAAATAGTAGTTAAATTAGTTTTTTAATTATTTGTTGAAAATGATGTAATGTAAAAGTCCAATTGATTCACTATAACAGGGACTTGGGGTTGAATAGAATTTTATTTTTTTAATATCTGAAATTATTAAACTCTAAAATTCACAAAACCGCAAATTAAATAATTAAAAATCTGAAGGGGCCAGATTGTGACTTTATGAAAATCTAACACTTAATTTTTTTTTTTAGGTTATTACTGTTTATTTCTGCAAATCAGTCTTATTTGGAGATGGGTGTCGAAAAATCCATCACAACTTACAAATAAAAGACTACAACTTTTGTAACCCTAAGTTTCTTAAAATGAAATAGGCATATATTATTTTGTGCTTAATAAGATAGATTTTCAAATTCATGATTATGTCTAATGTTTTAGACACTATATTAATTTTTTTTTTTTTTGAATGCTAAAGAATTGTATGTCACATAGAATTCAAACAGATTAATTTTAATTTACAATTTTTTTTTTCGTCAAATACATAATTATGCTCCTATTCTTTACATGATTTTTATAGTAGCACCCTAATATTTGTAATTAACCTATTAGATACCTCTTATTTCATTTTCTGACTTATCATTTTATTTTATGATCTATAAAACACCTCTCGTTTTATTTTATACTTATCCTAGTTTTATTTTATACTTATTCTTGATCAGCGCGTGCAATGCATGCAGCCAAAGCCGAACCGAACCGATGGAGGTATCCAATATATTAGAATAGGAAACGAGATGTGTCTAATAAGTTAGTTTTAAACGATAAGGTGCCATAAGGAAAAATGATAAATTTAGGAGCATAATTATATATTTGACTTTTAAAAAAAAAAAAAAAGCAAAGCAAAGTGTAATTCAATAACATAGTTTTAAAGCATCAATTTTGACACAAAAATATATATAAATGAAAAAAAAATATATAATTTGTGTTAGTGGGTAGTGGGTCGTGTTCATGTCATGTCTAGGAAACTAGTCAACCCATTAAGTTTAACAACTCATTAATTTATTGTATCATGTTAACCCAACCCTTTAAAATTTGTGTTCATATTGTGTTAGATCACATAACCCATTTTACACAATTCTCTCATTAAACTATATTTTTTTATATAATTCATTTAACTCATTTAACATAATTATGATAAAAATAAAATATCATCCATAATCATAAATAGCTAAAGTAATATTAATAATATATGTTAATAATACTGACATTAAATCTGTATAAAAAACAGTCATTGCAATAATAATATATTAAAATGGAAATAATTAAAAACATATTATAAATTTTGAAATTAAAATTATAAAACATCCATTATTGTGAGATATTTGTTAAAATATTATATATTCAATCTGAAAGTAAATAAAATAGAAAACAATAAATTAAATTATCGTATCAAACTACGGTTCAATATTTTCAAATTCGTGTTTTATCGTGTTATATTAAACTTTTTGTCAATTTATTAAAATTCAATTAAAGCAATTAATTTTTCATATGAGCATGCTTGAATTACCGTGACAAAATGAATTGAAAGTATAATGAGTCGGTTACAAACAAACCCTTCTATTAAAGAGATTGTTGTATAAGGAACAAAATGAATTGAAAATATCTTATATGAATTTGCAAATTGCAGTGCCTAATTAACTAAATTACTTATAGATAAACACTAAATTAGGAAACATAAAAATCAATATTTGTCTTTTTCAATTGAAAGCTTTAATGATTCAATCAACTATAATGATAATGTCAGTCAAAGTTTGAACATGAGTGTGAATTCATTCAGGTATATAAAAAAAAAACAAAAACTTTAATAATATTTATTAAATATTTAATTATACTTCCTTTTAGAGTCCCTTTATCAGTACAATAAATTATAAATACCAATTAATCAGAATTTGATTGGTGCAAAATTATTAAACAAATGAAACTCTTTTCAAATGTTAATGAAATTACATTAACATTCTGCAAAGCTTAAAAAGTTGGAAAAGGATTTGGTAATTATATTGATTAGTTAAATAAAAAAGTAGGGGCTGTTTGTGATAGATGCTTTTGAATTTTTTTTTATAAATTTATTTACTTTTTAGATAAACCAAAAATTGGTAGAATTACTTTTTGGAAAGTAAAAAAAGCAAGAAAAAGTTAAGCTCACTTTTTTTTTTTATTGATATGAGAATATTTTCACTTAAAAGTTAGTCAAAATGGAAGATGAAAATGTGAAAAGAAGTGGTACTATACCCTAAAAGCCACCTATAAAAAACTTCATTTTTTTCAAATTACACATATGGCCTATTTGGTTTTGGTAGTTGTGGTTACTAATACATCTTAAAAAATAAAAAAATAGCAGTTATATTTATAGTTAATAGTTGTGACTAACAGCTAATTCAAATTGATATTCGATGAAAATTCAATTGTAGTTCGATAAAAATGTGAAATTACCAATTATATACTATATAATTTAATAATTTTTTTAGCTCATCATATTTTTTTATGTAATTTTAATATGTAATAAATTATATAAATAAAATTTTTTTATTAAATTGTTATTGTTATATCTATAAATTAATTGGGACAATTAGGAAAATGACATAATTATAGTTTACTTACTAAAAGTAAACACAAAACTTTTAAAATTAGTAAAATAACACATTTAAAAAAAGAAAGTTAAAAATTTTAAAGCTTCCGTTGTCTAATAAAAAATAATTTATTTTTTATTAAAAAAAGAAAAAAATAAACATTCGGAAGCCCCTACTTGCAGATTTCTAGCGGCCTTTTTAAACTTCCGTGCTGCCACTTCCGGCCACCACCATCAAAACACTCCACACCGGCAAGAAGCTAACTTTCGGCTGAGTCCAGCGTCACCAAGATTGCAGTCGTTGGGTTTCGATAGCCACTGTACACGTTGATCAAAGTTCGGCCGACGGACGTCCTTCAGAAACTGCAGAATTTTCCGATGTTATTTTCTCCGCCTTCTAGTGACCTTAAAGTTTGTATGAAAATCTACTAGTCGTCACGACCGTTACACATTGTGTCACAAGCACTACGAATATTAGATAACTCTCTGGATAGAATGCAACGATAAATCCTAGTCACTACACATCATCGCGGTCGCTATGGAATCCATCGCGAGCGTGACGATGCTCTGTTCTCAGTCCAGGAGTCCGTGGATGGAATGTGACAGTCTAGTTGGGTCGCTATGCTGTGGGTAGAGGGCGCGACCCACTAAAAACCGATGCTTTGTTTCAGCTTCCAACCTATTTCAACATGAAATAAATTCTCAAACTAATATCAATCACTTCCTTTATGTCATTCTAACATCTAACAACTTAAATAACACCATATAATCAAAATAACATTAGTTCATAACATACACACACATGAATATTGCAAATTATTTTAAAGTTAAAGTATCAAACCTTTCTTTAAAGCTTTAAACAATCTCTCTAGTCTCCTTCCCCCCTTCCTTAGAGTTGGCTTCTTCTATTTATAACAAGAACTCTTTATATTTTCAGTTTATAAACCAAAGTTGACAATAATTTGTGAAATTAACTTACTTTAAGTTGAATATATGTTGAGCTTGACGATTGAATGATGATTTCAAAGATATATTAACTAAGCATAGGTTGATTAGTGAAACTGAAAGTGATTGATAGTGAAGAAAATGAAGAACAAAAGAAAAATTCAGAAGAAAAGTGAAGAATGAAAATTTCGTGAAGGTTCTGAGTATATATCTGAAATTTTAAGGAAATTACCATTTAGTACCTCAGTTTTATCATGTTACCAATTTGAATCCTAAACTTTATATCTTATTTCAATTAGGTCTAATTTATTAATTAATCAATTTAAAACCTTCCTACCCCGCTCAAGACTTAAATGGATTGAACTGACCTGAACTTTAATACAATTCAGTAAGTTTCAATGCAATTCAGTATCAATAAACTTTAATACAATTCAATAAATTTCAATACATGTGACACCCTAAACCAAACCCTACGTCAAACCGACGTCATTTCATGCATTTTATGCATTTTCATCAAAATGCACCATGATATTATGTAATTAATAAGTTAAATATGAATTATATGAATTACATTTGATGATAAATGATTT
>CANUEY010297231.1:0-14130 GCA_948099555.1 Croton setiger | reverse complement strand
AAACTTTATTTGAATAACAATTTTAAACCAAACATTAATTTTCAAAATAGAAATTAAAACAAAACCAAACTTTAAGAATTGAAAATTCATTAAAAAGGGAATTTGAATAAAATTGAAATTATCTCTTTTTTTTATATATATATTTTTTCTTAAAAATCAAAAATTAACAACAAAAACTCAAACAAATATTTTTTTTTTTTTGAGAAGAGGGAATTTCTTGGTTAAAATAATTTGAGGAAAAGAACATTTAAAATATTCTGGAATTTTAAGCGAACGAGAGCTGTTTACGGAACTCTGGATATTTCATCGAGCTGTTGGCATTCTTGTCATCATTGGTACTTTTTGGGGCAAAAATTAAGCGTCAACAGTAGGCCTCGATTTTAATTGGCCCGTTATCAGAAATCTGTTTGGGCTGGGTTGGTTCACTGGCCCAAACCCATTCTGTTTTTAGGGTGGAGAAAGACCCGGCCGGCCTGTACTGAGCATAAAGCCCAATACTCAAGCCAGCCCACGCCCACGCCTTCTCTGGATTACCTGTGCCCTTGGGCCTCTCTCGGGCTCTTGCTTCTGCCTCTTCAGTCTTCATTCTCGATTCCTCTCTTCCAGAAAGCTCTTTCATCTACTCCATCCCATTCTCTCCGCTAGGGTTTCCAGAAAAACCGCATTTCACCCTTCTTTATGTTGCCATACCACTTGATCCAGGCGGCTGGATATCCTTCCATGTGCCAATGGTCTCCAGATCGCCCACTGAGGTCGCAACAACCCCCTTGGTTTCCCTCTTCTTCACGTCTAGCCACCAGTCTAGGTAGCCTATCAATCTGAAACAAACCTCCCGAGTGTATTTCTTGCCTCCACAGTGAGAGCATTTGAGGCTTTCCTTATCAATTCCTTGCTGGGATGATGACTTCGCCCTATATCTGGCGTTGTCTGACCGGCCTTTGGCTGTAAGGCCTTCACCCACCTCTGAGGGGTTTAACCCCAGTAATGAGGAGTTATCCCTTCTCAGGATAATTCGTTTGTTGGTTTCCCTTCGGATGACTGCGTAAGCAGTTTCAACCGTTGACAATGGTTCTCTGTTTAAGAGATCCCGTCTGTCTTTGTCAAAATCATCGTTAATCCCTGATAAGAACTGATACAATCTCTGTCGTTGAATGATCTCGTTATAGACAGTGATGTCAATTGGGTCACGCATAAGGTTTGGCTTCCTACGATCGATCTCCTTCTAGATCGTTGATAATTTGCTAAAAAAGCTTTCGATTGAATCTGTCCCTTGTTTCATATTATTGGCTCTTACAGTGAGATCGAAGATCTCCAAACCATCCCTACCACTACCGTACAGAGCCTCAATCCCTTTCTAGAGGTCTCTAGCAGTGGGGAAGGCCAGGAATTGGTTTATCAGATCTGGATCGATGTTTTCCACAATAGAGCTCATTACGCTTGAATTAATCTGAGCCCATCTACCATAATCAGCATCAGTTATCGGCGGAAGATTGGCAGTGATGTGCCTGAGCCTCCCCCTGCCGCTGATGGCTAAGTGCATCAGTTTTGACTATTTGTTATAATTATTGTGATTCAATTTTTCTGGCAGTATTATTGATTGGTTTATTATTGTTTCTGTTGCAGGTTTTTGGGTATTCAACCTCTGAAACAATTCCAGAAGCTGACTGAGTTGGATGGATTGATCTGGAAAGGTTTCTGTGGTTAAAGCTGAACTTATTTCATCGGCCATTGAGGTAGATGATGAGCTACCTGGAATTTAGGTCTTCTGACCAAGAACCAATTGCTTTGATACCATGTAGAATTTAATTAAGAATAGATTTGTAATCTCAACATTAATTTTCATTAGTTCTGTAAATCTGTTTATATAGATTACATTGTTTAGAGTTTGAGACTATTTATGTAAATAATTCCTAAAACAATTAGGAATACTAATTGTAATCAAATCTGTTCTTCTAATAATAAAAAATATTATTTTTTTTCCTATAAATCTTTGTTATTTCTTCATAACTATCGTTCCAATTGTATCTCACTTTGATTCCTTCATTAATTACTTTTAAATTTTTAGTGAGAAACATATATTAAGTTTTAAGTTCCATATATATATATATATATATATATCATATATATATATATATATATAATTTCGATGTAATTCCAATTTTGTCAATTTTTTTTTCTTTTTGATTTTTGGATGATTTTGGATATCGTTCAGCTTGGAAACCATGCTTAGTAAATAAATTCTTAAAAATTTCCAAAGATACATTTGATCAATGGAATTTAACATTCCAAAATAAAAAACAGTTAGTTTCTTACCAAAATAGATTTACAATAAAGTAGATATAGAAAGTTAATTATTGTGTTTCGGGAAAAACAGAATGTTTATAAAAATGTAATTATATATGATTCAATCTTAAAAAGTGATAATTATTTACAGATCTTTAAGATTTTGCGTAATATACTTTGAGATCATTGGATTTTAAAAATTGTATAAATATGTCTATAAGATTTTGAAAATTGTACAATTTTCAAAATCATATTTTCCATTTTTTGACTCATGTATAATTTCCATTTTTGAATTACAATCATATTTTTTCAACATTTTGCATTAATTTTATGTTTTTCTACTTAACTTTACACTTCATAATCACAAGTTCTTAAATCTTTATCACTAAGGGTTCTTGTAAGCTTTAAAGAAACTCAAAAGCTCTCAAACCAACATCAAACTTTAAACTCATAAACCGAAATAAATTCTTGAATCCATTAATTACTGTCAACTATTGGTAATTTCAAAACCAAAATAAATTAGCAATAATCAATTTTTAGTAATCGTTAATCATTAGAGTATTATTTCTTGACAAGCCGATTAAAAATTGAACAAGAAACTCTAAATAGCAAATATAATTGAAAAAATTAAATAATTGAACCCTGTAAATTTTAAAATATAGTCTTTTTTTGCATATACTGCTCAATTACTGCAAATAAAAAACGAAACAAACATATTCAATAAAAATGAAATTAAATCCATAAACCAATTCCCAAAAACACACACAAAAAAAAAAAAAGAGCAGAAGCAGACTTCACACTAGCAATTTTCCTCATTTTCTTTGCAAGTTTTTTGGGTATTTCACCAGAGGAAGGTTTCGTATCCGATTTAGACCTATTCACTTTATTATTAACCTTTAACTGTATATATCGTCCAAGGTCTCTTCTTGATATTTAATTTTGTTAGTTTCTTCTTCTTCCTCCTCCTCTTCTTTTTCTTCCTCTTTAAAAGTCTGCTGTGGCGGCGACGGTAGAGGAGAATTGAAATGGGTAGTTTTATTATGTTCTCTTGATTTTTAGGTAAAGATACGGTAATGGGTTATTAATGAAAGTAATTATAAAGGTTAATCGACTTAATTCGTTGAAGTATAGTAGGAGATATAGAAAGAAAGGGTTGATTTTGATGATATTCTTCTAAAGAGGATTGTTGAAAATGATGGGCATCAACAAGATGGAGAGTTTTTTTTTTTTTTTTTTATATGAAATGGGGATATTATTATTATTATTATTATTATTATTATTATTATTATTATTATTATTATTATTATTATTATTATATAAGGGAGTGTATTTTTGTTATTTTTAAAAAATTTAATTCAAATCGTTTAACTTTTTCAATTGATTAACTGCGTATCTAAATGGAAAAACTATTAGTACAATTTTTAAAATCTTAAGTAACTTTTTGTACAATTTTAAAAATTAAAATATGTCAGAATATATTACGTAAAAACTTAGCAATCTGTAAATAATTAACCCTTTTAAAAAATTATAAATAGGTAAAATAGATATTAATTTTATATTAAGAAAATTATATTTTTATCGGCGTATTTTGATATATTAGTTAGTTTTACCCATATCAGATTCTTTTATCATTTTGTTAATATTTCCGTTAAACACCAGTTTACATATTTGCTAAATACCCAAATTACCCTTTATCATCCAACTAAACGATGTTTATCTGCGTTGAGTTCTTTCTCAATCTCACTGTACTCATCTCCAATTTCCAATTGCAAACTGCTTCCTTTGGTCCTAAAGATTTCCAGCACATAAACTCAAAACAAATAAAAATAACATTTTACTCAAAATAATAATAATAATAATAACACGAAAAATGAACAGGCAATCCTCCTGTGAACCCAACACCCACAACCACAGCAAATGGAAGTCAAAACATATTACAAATTTTGAATTCTAATTGAGGTTGTACTGGTTCCACAAATTAAACTATGAAGTGAAAAGCTTATAGCTAAGATGTGTTTTCTTCTTTCAGTAAAATAATCGAACACCTTATATGCGCTTGTAGTAAGAAGCAATCAGATTTTAACACTTGATCTTTCTCTAAATCAAACTTCACTGTAAATCCTAATATGCAAAAAATAAAAAATTAATCCAGTTAATGACTCATTACTGCAATAATTTTCGTAGCTAAGCAATCACCAACTCAGTAGTAAAGGAAAAGCAACCAAGCAGTTAATTTTTTATTTTTTTTATAGGCAAGTGAATAAATTTTATTAAAGAAGATAGCAGGAAGAAGCTGCTTAGAATACTGCAAGATTACCATCAGACACGCCCATAAAGCATCGGGCAGGTCCTCAAAATTTGCTGAGGAAGCAATATACCAAGCAGTTACCTTGCTGGCGATTTTTTGCCAGAGGAACACGAACATATAAGCCTCACTTCTTCTTTCTCTTTGAGATTATGGTCTTGTTTGATCTCTCTCTTTTGAGTGTTGAAGGGAATATCAAGATACAAAAAAGCAAAGTTACAGAATTGGAAAATTAAAAAAACCTATGCAAATGGGCAAATTATCAAAATTCTATTTGAGAGAAAGATTAGATGAAGAGGAATTTTTGGCTTGTGAAGTTGGTCGTCATCAAGCTTTGATCGCGGTTGAGACGATTGATGGTATCGGAAAATGAAAAATCCTTACCAAACAAAACTTCTATTCTGATATCAGGCTTCATCATCCATGCCATGTAATATACATATATAGTGATGCCACAGGTTTCGTTGGTCAAGGAACTGTCTCCAAAGAGCGCGGTTTGTCGGTCGTAAGAAGGCAGAAAAAAGTTGAGTCGGAAAAGGGTAAAAATATTCGATCGGACGAAGGAGGAAAGGAGGCGACAAGTTCAAGGACATCAACGGTTAGCATAAAAGACAAATAATTGCCAAAAATCCTCAACCTCCACGAGTTCTAAGCTTTAAAATTTAAAGCTGCAGAATTAATAATTTCAACACCCAATAATTGCCAACATTGAACGCAAATGGAGAATTGTGCTGCATTGAAAGTGGAAGAACTACAAAACTAATTTTATAATTAAAGAACTACTGATTTAAACACTTTCAAAATATAAATTCATTATTATAGAACTACAGCAAGAGAATAAAGAATCAAAAAATAGATGTTAAGCAAAGACTTTTGGATTTGAGCTGAGAGAATTGTTCACTCCGCCTTCAATGACTTGCCACACCACCCACGATTTAAGATGATAGTAATCGATCATATATTTGGAAACTTAAACACGTAGGACCTTTCACAGTAATTCTAATGAAAAAACTGTTATTTACTTAATTTGTAAACAACTCTACTATTTACATGAATACAAAATTTGATTCTCTTAATAATATTAACCATATGTTGTTTAGCATTGGGTTTAAATGGCCCAACTGCCCAAGTCTTTGTAATATGAAAAAAAATTTAAAACAAATGGAACCTCTCGAGATTAAAGCAAGAAATCTTCCATTTAACTCAACCTCACACGACGTTCAAACTCTACCTATAAAAATTTGATTCCTGATCTCAGCCGGGAACAGGCCCCACAGAACCTCCCCTCCCCTAGCTCTGCTACTGCATTGTTAATAACTGAAATGAAAATTAGGATACATACTAAATAAAAATAACTTAAACATAGTTATTCCATATTATGCATTGAACATTTTTTATGAGTGCTAATGCTGAAACTTAAATTTAATTCTTTGTTTGCTCTCACTTTTGCAAAAAATCTCTGAAAATAATTGCGCCCTTTTTTATTCACCTCCCAATTGCTGTGAAAGACACGCGCTTACAGCCCCCAGAATTCAAACTAAAACAATAGCGGGGTTTTGAATTTGAATTTGTAACGGATAACGCAATTGCGGTTGTCTTCGTTTTTCTTCCGTTTCTTTCCTCTTTCTTCACGCCTTTCTTTAACTATACTCATTCACTCACTCTTACCAGTAACAAACACAACCCATACAAAAAATGGCTTCTCTAACCCCCGGAATCCTCCTCAAACTCCTTCACTCCATGAACTCCAATACCAGAGTCACCGGCGACCACCGCTCTGCTCTTCTCCAAGTAATCGGCATTGTTCCTGCTCTCGCCGGATCAGATCTCTGGCCTAACCACGGTTTCTACGTTCAGCTCTCTGATTCTATCAATTCCACTTACGTTTCTCTCTCTGAACGCGATACCGATCTCATTCTCTCCAATCGCCTCCAGCTCGGTCAATTTGTGTATATAGAGCGCTTCGAATTCGATTCTCCGGTCCCTAGGCTTTGCGGCGTCCGTCCTATCGCCGGCCGTCATCCCTTTGTAGGGACACCAGAACCTCTAATTGCTCGCATTTCGGCTTCCAAGAAAGACTTCGTGATTCAACCGGTGGCAGATTCAGAGTACTCTGTGGATCCTATTGCGGTGTATTTAGCGAACAAGAAATGCGACGTGAAGAGCGATAATAAAGTTGAAAAGAGCAGTAAAACGACGAGGCAACCTCTTGCTCCTCGAGATGATGGAAATGTTGGCAATTTGGAATTGGATGAATCTAAAAGATCGGAGAAAGTACCGCAGAGGTTTTCTTCGCCTGCTGGATCGAAGAGACCAATGTCTGCAGGGAAGAAACAAATGGCGGTGGCAGAAAGAGACCCCTCTCCTGCAACAAAGGGGAAGAGATCGGCTTCGCCGGTGCCTTCAAAATGTGTGGTTCCAAGCTTGGCGGCTGCTAGAGATGAGAACAGGAAGGTAGCAAGGGAACCGGCAATTATAGTTCCATCAAGGTATAGGCAACCATCCCCCAGTAGAAAGCAGGCTTCTCCGAATCCAAGAAGAGCTTCCCTGTCTCCTGGACGGAGGTTGTCTGGAGGAGTGAAGGATTCTTCTGGAAAGAAAAAGATGGCTGCCATTGCTGCTGGGATCTCTAAAGTTTCAGAAGCACTTGTTGGGTCTGCAAAGAGTAGCAGGAAGAGCTGGGACGAGACTCCAGGAGAGCAGAGAGAGAAGATTGATGTGAAGAAGAAACCAGATCTCCAAGCAATTCTGCGGACACAGGTAATATATACTATTTCCTTTTTCAAAATTTGCAGGTTCAAAATGGTTTTGTTTGTTTGCTGAGATGATATTTCAAACTTCCGATTGAGTGAATATATTCAAATTAATGATTCATTGTACTCAGAATGCCATTCTTTGCTAGCTTGTTTAAATTTGATCATCTGTGTCTGATGACTTAGTCCAAATTCATTTGCACTTTTAACTTTGTAGAGAACAATTAAAATCAATTCAGGTTGATTTGAGCTATTCAGCA
This sequence comes from Croton setiger, assembly GCA_948099555.1. Lineage (NCBI taxonomy): Eukaryota > Viridiplantae > Streptophyta > Magnoliopsida > Malpighiales > Euphorbiaceae > Croton > Croton setiger. The sequence continues at coordinate 6,529 of CANUEY010297231.1, read as the reverse complement.
AAGATACATTTAGCTTCTACCGTCTAATAAATACAGCTTTTGATTCTATATTTGGTCTAAGAAATTATAATTTTCTTTGGGGTCCATTTGCCTTATAGAGCTAGGCTTTTAATCTTATATCTTCTTGTTCTAGGCTGCCTTGTCGAGGCGTCTAAGTGATGCCAACAGTCGATTTCCCAGCCAGGATGATGATTCTTCAAGCATTGACTCAACAAAGTGCAGTTCGCCAGAAGTTTCTTTGGAAAAGGAGGGTTTGGGATTCACTGTTCATGACAAGAAATGGACTGATGGCAGTATTTCGTTGGATAATGTTGCGGTGGACATAGCTAAGCTTGGAAAGGTGAGTACAGATTTCTGCTTGATTATTTTCTATCATCATATTCATGAAATTAGTTCTAAATATGGCGTAACCTGCCCATATAAAATGTGTCTAATTATTGCAAAAGTGTAAGACTAACTTTCACATGCTGACTAAATGCAGGAGGCTATTCAGAGGAGGGTTCTTGCTTCTACAGCTGCAGCTGAAGCATTAGAGGAGGCCATTGCTACTGAGTCTATTGTGAGGAGTTTAAGGTACAGTACTTATCATTTTAATACAACCCCAAGGCTTTCTTGAATCTGCTTGAAAATCAATTGAACATGACCAACTATTAATTGCAAGTATTCTTGCAATTGTTGAAGCTGAAGGTAGAATTGTGACCATGATTCTTTCCTATCTTCTTATGCAGCATATTTTCGGAACTTTCTTCAGTATCAAAGGCTGGGAATCCCTTACCAACTATAGATAGGTTTTTCTCAATATACGATGACATTGTGAAATATACTGGGATTGCTGAATCAATTGCAGCTAATCACACTTCTGATTCTGCCACCAACCCGACTCAGCAATCAAAATCTGCATCCCTGTGGGTTGAAGCTGCCTTGGCTACAGATCTAGAGATTGTTTCGCTACTGAACATGGAGAAAACTAATAATAATCCTCCAACCAGTTTGCCAAAAAGCCTCTCCAAACGACAATCTCTAAAGACTAGTAGTAGCTCACATCTAGTTTCTGACCCTATTGTTGGAGTTTGGAGAAGAGGCAGTGGAATGAAAGAAACAGTAGAACTTGCAAGGAAGTTGCAATCAGAGATGCGAAGTTGGTTTGTAAAGTTTGTTGAAGAGTCTCTTGATGCAGGTTTTAGAGCCTTGGGGAAGTGTAATAATGGTAGTGATGGAGGAGCTAAACAGCTACCCCTAAACTCCAGTTCAGTTGCAGCCATCTTATCACAACTGAAGAGAGTAAATGATTGGTTGGACAGTGTGATTTTGAATGGGGATACTCTTCTAGCAGATAAGATTGAGAAGCTCAAGAAAAAGATTTATGGATTTGTCATTCAGCATGTTGGAACAACCTTCGATAACTCCTCGCAAGCATCTTGATGTTATCAGATATGTTCCTTTTATTCTTTTTGTTTAACTTATTTTTTGACATTCTACTCCCAACAATTCTGCAATCTGCAACGTTTAAGTTTTCTTAAACAATATAATATATGCTTTTCCTAAAAGTTGGTTTCTTTGAACGAGTTTTACTAATTCTTTTTCTGTGTGCATTTGGTCACTCGAATGTAAATTCTAGATGGTTTAATTAATAAAATTATAGTTTCTCTTAACTCAAGATTATAGGTTTTTTTTTTTTTTTTTGAGTTTTTGATATTATTTTATCAAATGTAACTAGTACAGAATGCGGGTGTTGACATGAGACAGATTAACCATTTTAGAATATTTGTACTTCTATAAAATGTCTTGGGTATGTGATGTATTGATTAGCAAAATTGTATTTATACCAAAAGAAGCCGGTAGCCTTACTAAAGGAGTAATAAGCTAGCAGAAGTTTACTAAAGGAGTTATTTCATAAAATCAAATTCATTGACTGTGGTAGAATGAAGGTATTCCTAAATTGAGAATCATAATAATAATTTGAAGCCTCTTCATTTTGTTTTTGAAAAAAAGAAGCAATTCAAATTTTTGGCACATACAAACATAACTCAATTCTGACTAAAAACCTGCAAGCTTTTTAATATCTGTGTCACACTGTCAAAATACTTAGAGCTATAGCACTGAACATTGTTTATGTACAAAGAAATTTTTATATTCCTCAGTTTCTTGAACTTTTTTGATTTACAAGGATTAGTATTACATAAAAGTAATAAGTAATGTCTCTAAATATTTCTAGTCAATGTTCATATCATTATTAGACAATGATAAAAGTTGTAAAAACTAATACATATATTCTTTCCTTTATGAAAAAAAGTGACTGTTCTCATAAATTAACATATGTAAGATATCTGAAATTAATATATAATAAATACACTGACCCGCTTGAGAATTTTATATAGAAAATATTTGTGTCTATGAAATGCTAAGTGATGGTTGTGTAAGTGATCCTTTGACTTATAGTCATCTTATATAGAGACTTCTATGTTTTGATTCATCTTTCATAATACTCAGTTCATGAATAATAAATGAGGATGAATTGAATATAGTAGAAACTATATAAAGCTGTTTATATAGGTAAATTAAGTAAAATGTTCTACTTATTTTAGCCAGCATTGGCTATGAAATCCTTGTGCAAGGTGGAATTAAATTGGCAAATTGGATTTGAAATTTCATTCAAACAATCAATGATTGTTGCATAGAGAACTAATATGATTTAACATGACAAACATGCTTCATGCTTTAATTGTTAAATCAGAACATTATGATGAAAAAATATTAATTACACTATGGAACCATGCACTGAAAGATTAAGTCAAATTACTATTGACATTCCAAATATTTGGATAGTCTTGACATGTAGCTAAACAGTGTTCTTGAACTTCAAATGTTGCCAATATATTTGGAACCTAATAGGTCACACACAAATATTAACATGATAAAGTAAAATGAGAATTTAAATCAAGTATGACTTGATTGTAAATAAGTTTTATGACATTGAGGATTAAATTATAATTTTACAAGGATTACAATTTTACCTAAAATATTAAACTTTGAATGCTTATTAGTAATTATATTTTATTTATCTAATTATTTAAACCAATATTATTATAATGAAATTAGTTTGAATGTAAATAGGGTTTCCGTAAGAAACCTGTAGTAGAATTATAGTCATTCACTCTTAACGCAAAAAAGTTGAGTTGAGAGCTAACACTCAACTCAAGTCTCTAAAATAGTTTTAGAATTTTTCAATGGTGAATCTGTGTGAATACCGCTAAAAATCATACGGTTGGATAGTTTGTGGTTTGCGACAACCTAACCAAAAACGGTATTCAGAATTCTTTGGAGTGAAAAATCAAAATCAGGTACACTTTCTACTGTTTATTGCTTTAATCATTTAAATGAGATCGTTATTTGGAAAAAATTTCTGTATGTTCCGCTGTGCATTGGGTCAAAACCTAATAGGGGCCTTATTTCAAAGGGAAGATGCAATAGGTGGACTACTGTTTGCGAAGAAAATGAAGGCAGGTTTATTTATGCTCTTTCTTGTCACATGGCGGGTGCAAATTATGGACAGTTGCGGAAACGTTGGCGTCGAGATCCACTTTGTTGCATATTAACAGAAGTCCTACAAATTAACAAAAGTCCTACATATAAGTGCATGTACATAATCACACTTCCTCAAAAGTCCTGCCTATTAGTGCATTCATCACACATCCTCAAAATTCTAATAGCAGCACCTTTTTTCAAGCAAAATAGTTCATTTAAACTAAAAGAAATAATCATGATTTGTGGGTAAATGAGCATCCATATTAGGTTCAATATCTTCATCATCATCAGCTTCACCTTCCTCTCCACTTTGATATTCATTTTCAAAAGCATTACTCTCAAAACCATTGATATTTAATTCCAAATCAATTTCAACATCGAAATTTTGCTGAACTTGATCATCAAAATCATCTCTATTTTCTTGGCTTTCTAAATCCTCTAATAATTTCTTCCACTCCATCACTCTTACCTCTTAAATTATTAAACACAGCAATCAGCAGGAGCCTCCTCAGCTGTCCATTATTAATAAAATTACAACATGAAAAAGAATAAGAATAACTTAACATTATTAAAATTATCCATGACATTTTATCTAGCCAAAATCATTTCCTGGTAAATAAATCCCATGGCCGGTTTGTCATCGGCATCAACTAGCCGAAGCACTTCAATGAGAGGATATGCTGCTTTTAAACAAGTAGTAATATTACTCCAGAATCTGCTATCCAAAATTATGTTTTTAATTTGCTTATCATCACTTTTGGATGCAAATCTACTTCTCAGCCGTGAATTAGATGTAAACATTGTAATTAAAGTCAAGTAAGATGTAGCAAATCGAGTGGCAGCAGGTCTAAGTAAATCTCTTCCCTTTGTGAAGTGTCTTAACATGGAAGTCATCATAGTTCTTGAATAAAGATAAGTAGTGCAAATTCATATCTCATGGTAATGGTAAGAAGGAGGTTTGAACCCACATCCATATCTTCCTACCACTTCAAGCAGTTCTGCAATTTCACCAAAAAATTTATAATGCCTCATCCGATACACTTAGACAATCCTTTCGGATACCGGCCAAATGATTCTTGAAGCGGAAAATACCTCCAATATATATTTTAGAGCAGAATTTGCAGTGGACTCTTTTTGAGTTTTTATCCAAATGAATCCCATATTCTCAGACCCTATTTTGCCATTCCTACTTCCAGCTGCATTCCTTCTTTTTGGTTTGGATGGACCAGCCGACATCTTTAATCTGAATTTAAATAAGAAATAAAATAAATATATTCAATTCAAAGTTTTAAATTATACTATTTCACAATTAAAATGGGAAAATATATGATTTCTTCACTAAAGAGAAAACAAGACTAATAAGAAAGAACTTTAGAAACTTGTTAAATTAAGAAATCATAAAGCAAAACTTTAGGAACTTATTAAATTAAAAAATTATGAAGCAAAAATTAAAATATAGCTCATCAAGCACATAGCTCCGTAACTCTTAGTGTTAAACATTAATAAATAAGCAAAAAAAAATTAAAATAGTAATTAGATAAAGAAAAATATAAAACTTACAAATTCATAAATAAATGCTTAGCTGTCAGTATTAGGTTTTGTAATTTTTAATTCCATACTCCATAGCCATGCGTTGAATCAAAGGAAATGATGAAGAGGAGTTCGAGAAGAGTGAACAGCATTAAAGAAAAAAGAGATGTATTAAAAAGAATGAGGTAATTATTTATAGGTCCCTGAGATTATGCGTCATATACTCTGTGATTCTTATATTTTAAAAATTGTACTATTGGGTCCTTTAAGTTTTAAAAATTATACTATCAAGTTCTTCCGTTCAAAATGAACGTTAAGTATCTGTTAAGTTGAATTAAAATGATAATATTAGCCTTTATATTATATTTTTTTCAAGTTCTTAAATTTTACATAATTATACTATTAGGTCCTTAAATTTTACTTCCGTCCAAATGAATCTTTCTACTTCTCCATCGCCAATCTTCTTCTTCTTCATATCCATCTTATTGACGCTCAATTTGTGCACACCCCCAAAATTATCCGAGGATAATAAAGAGCTTCAAATTCGGAATTGGCCAAATTCCTTTTCGGTCCACTCTTTCCTCTTTTCCAAAAATATTTTCTTAATATTTTTAGTCCTTTTTCACGATTAAATGAATTCTTGAAGTACCCTTCTAGTTGCAAAAATATTTTTATGTTTGATTGACGTATTTTATTTTTCAAATTGCAAAAATTGAAAAAAGAAGAAAAAAAGTAGAAAAAGAAGAAAAGAAATTAAAAAGAATTAAATGTGTTTATTTGCGATATTAACCTTAAAAATCGATGTTAAGGTTAAAATAGCAAATATTTATATTTTAGGTGTGATTTCAATTTTTAATTGAAATATGTTTTGTGTTTGTAATTTTTATTAATTTGAAAAATTAATTAGAAGGGTTTAATTGAATTAATTTAAAGAAAATTAAAGAAAAGGACTAAATTGAAAGAAATTGAAAGTTTATAGGAAAAGAAAGGAGGGAAAGATGAAACTGAAAACGGATGAAAACATGTTGGGGCCAAGGTCTAAATTCCAGAAGCTTGAAGGGTTAAGAATGGAAACGCCGAGAACGACGCCTGTTTACTAACGAAGAAAACAAAAAAAATAAGAAATCAGAAGGAAAAATTGAACAGAAAGAAGGGAAACTCTTGACAGAGAGTTTCGTCGAAACTCGACTGAACGAGCCCTAGCAGACGAACAGGATCGAACGATCCTTTCTCCTTCGACTGAATGTGAATAGTAAGGAGAGAGAAGAGAGAAGGCTTCCTTTGGAAGCCTTTGGAATCGACAGAGAGTGGACTTCTTGAGGTGACAGAAAGCGGGTAGACAGAGAAGACATTGGAGGCTTCGATGGGATCGACTGAAGGCGGCTGGAGTCAGAGAAGGCGTGGCCTTCTGTAGGCCAAGAATCGATTCTTGGAGAGGAAGGAGGAAGAGAGATAAAGAGGGCCTCGATCGTCA
>CANUEY010297200.1:0-62840 GCA_948099555.1 Croton setiger | reverse complement strand
TAAAATTTTAATTTTTTTTTTTTTTTTTTTTTTTTTTTTTTTTTTCATTTTTAAAACTAAAAATACAAAAAACCATAATTGCCCCCCCCCCCCCCCCCCCCCCCCAAAAAAAAAAAAGTTCCTACCTTTCTGTAAACAATTAAACTTACTAGCTCTGTCCCAAAAAGAGTGTTAAATTTGCAAAGTTTATATGGGGAAGAAGAAAGAAACATTTAAGCAAGAAAAGTCAAGTATTAAACTAATGCACAAAATAATTCTAGATCCTCTAGTTAAACTCACTGAAGTCACATCCACAAAATAGCAAGCAAAGTGCTACTCTAACTCTAGGTTGCACTTGCATTCATCCTAGCTTTGAAGTTTTTAGCAGAATGCGCAAAATAATGTTGCAAACATTTCTGTTAACTTCAACACATGGTGAGATCTAGAGTAGCATAAAGAAATCACCTTAAACATGAAAACAGCACACTGACTTCACACATGAATTATGATGATAACTTTTAGCTATCCATGATGCATTGGTACTTACTTGTATAAATAGGCGGCGATTCCAAGAATTATGCACAGCAAAATAATATCAACACAGAAATTCCGGCTAGATCTCAACTAAATAGATAAAGAGAAGAAGAAAACACTTGTCAGATCCAGCTGAAATAAATGGGAAAAAAAAACTGAACTTGCAAAATTGCTGCTCAATCACCTGGTTAACGGTGTCTTTAAGTCTAACATTCGTATTTTTAAGGTCAGATGTTGCCTTGTCCACCTGCAAGAGTCCATAAAATACAGTTCGTGTGAACTTAAAATTGGAGCAGAGTGACACTGAACTATACAAGAGAATGGGGTGCTCCTCACCTTTGTGTCAATTTCATCCATCAAAGGAACTTGTCTATCCATTTCCTGCGCATAACACAAGATGCAACAGCATATAAGTAAAGTAATTGCAAATAAAGGAATAATTACATCCCAAATAAACTACCAAATGCATCCCCCATGACAATCAACAGCAACGGGCACAGGAAAGCATGAACATGCAAAAGAAACGACCTGAAAAGACTAAAAAAACAAAAACCAAAGTACCTCATTCATGTCATGAGCCATGTTCTTTAGAGTATCCAAACCTTCAGAAATCATATCCAAACCTTGATCCTGTGGGAATGTTGAAATACATGATAACCAATAAACAGTAGCTGAGTAGCATACTTAAGATCTCAGGCAAAAAGATGGGCGAGCTTACGTCCCCTGCAGTTTCACAAAAAGAGAGGTCTGGGAAAACTAGAATTCAACATGTTACTAACCTGCTTTATTCGACGCATTTCGTATTCCTGCCTGAACTGACTGGAAGTTTCACTTTCTTGGAAGTATTCACTATCGAAACGACCATCTGTGGAAAAAAGGAAGACATGTGAGTAAAAGATATAAAGTTTACATACTATCACCCATAAAACTACAGAAAAAAAAAAAATTATCAGTTTTATGAGTTAGGCTGAAGCAAAAAATGAACCATGAAACATCCCAAAATAATTCAGAATCATTATCTACTTCCCAAATAGCTTGAGACAGTTTCAAGAAAGCTATCAAATCACCTGAATCAAATTTAATTTCAGTGCGGGTAACAGAAGAAGCTCCCCAACCTCCACCAGATTGTTTGGGAGGAGCTGCAGTCCCATCTGGTATAGCTTGAATCCTATCAGGTAATGCAAGGACCAAATCATTTCGAGCAGTAAGTTCTTCGGTCGATAGCCCTTTAACCTGTCAAGAGATGTATTCCTTATCTTGATCAAGTTCCAAAGGAATCATATATAGGCTTCAAATCCAATGCAACAAGATAAAAAAGCATAATTGATCACAGCTTCAAATTAACAGTGTATAAGCACCTTATAACAAAATTCATAAATCCAACAGAAGTTATATTACAAAGGAATTCAAAAAATATCTTATGGTTCTAATTTTATACAGTCAACAACACAATTGATAAAGTTCAAAAATCATCAAGAAAATATACTGACCTTCTTTACGGCCAATCTCTGCAACTTAGGTACCTCCTCTAACAATCTTGCTTTTGTTCTTCGAATCTCAGCATTCAAAGCAACTGTAGATGCTTTGCTTTTCTCTTTTGAAGCAAGCTCGGCTTTCTGCACATCGAATTACTAAATAAATCACTACAATTAAGAAAAAGGGAGGAAACCATTAAATAAGAGCTAAGTCCGGTCTCCATTTCTAGGTAAACAAAACCAGCTCACTGATTTCGAAGACAAATTACGCAATTTAACCTAATTTCGAATTACAAAAGAAATAACTAAAAACTTAATTAAAAGCTAATTCTCTTTTCAATGTCTAGTTAACCTAAGCTTAAATCTCACTGATTTCGAACTTGAATTTTTAATTCAGACAGATTTGAGTATAGCTATAAGAAACAAGCAAAAAAAAAAAGAGAGATCTAACTGACCTGAAGAGCGGCTTCAATATCGGATTCAACTGAAGCGTAAAGGCGAGCGAATGCATCGTCGCCGGCGACATTGAGATCCTTTTGCTTTTCAACGTCGTATTTGTCATACTTGTGGCAGATCGCGTCTACTCTAGTTAAAATGTCGATAACGCTCATCTTGCAGATTCCTTACAGTTGTCTTGTGAATCGTTTGAAACTCTTAAGCAGCTACGGAGAAGGAAGGAAAGAAAAGGAAATTGCAGAGATGAAGAGAAGAAGAAGAAGTATTCGAATCTGCGATTACTTTTGTCCGTCCGGTGGGTTTTTGAAAATAAGAACTGTACAGAGACGAAATATGAACTACCAGCCTGTCAGAAAGAATCAGTTTCTCTGTTTTATTTATTTTTTTTCTTTTCCCCCTTCCTGGTCAACTTTAATGGTAAAATGTTTTTTTTACCCTTGCATACAAAAACATAGTAAAACTCTAGTTTAGAGTGTCTAGTCTAGCCTAAGTGTCTTGTGTTTATGACGGGATGATCATGATTTCGAAAAAGTCAAAGTCAAATAAAGAGTGAAAAATAATTAGTAAATACAAATACGGCTGCAAACGAGTTGAGTTGAACAGAGTATTGTACTGCTCGAATTTAGTTCGTGAAGTGAAACAATGTGGAGACTTTCTTTTAATAATAATCTTCTTTCTTAGAACTATTTGTAAAAAGTAGTAAAAAATTAACTCAAGGTAGAAATGTACAAAAAATCTTTGGACTGATAACCTAAACTAAACTGAACCCCTACGGTTTGGTCCAAGTCATTTCGGATTTTTTCCTCCCTCAAATTTAATATGGTCCATAATTTTTAGAAATTTTGGGTTATAACCCAACCTTAACCCAACGTTTTGACAAAATTAACAAGCAAAACTTGAACTTGACCACAACTCGAACTCTGTGAAAACCTTAAAGCACAAGTATAAATAAAAGATCGACAACCAAATGGATGAAGTGATGCTTTTATCATGCACTTTAAACATAATGTCTATTCCCCTAAAGCATAGTGTCTACGAAATGTACACCAATAATAAACATATAATAGCATAAGTAAAACCTCAAGTGGAACATGAAACTAATAATAACTCATGTTCAGTGTATGGCTGTAATGTGTGAGCCATATTCCCCAGCTTTTGTAGTAGCTCATTGTAGAAGTCATCTTCTAAATCTATTTTAGTCTTTTTATAATGTTGGGGTTTGAAATTTGAATATTATTTAAGAGAATTAATGGCTCGACCCATTAATTTCCGTTGATTACTGCTACTTTTGAGATAAAATATAAACAAATTTTGCGGTTGGCATGAATAAACACCTTCTAAATCATTTAATTTATTATGTCTGATACGCTTCGATACGCACTCATGATTATTCGTTCTGCGCACATCTGATACGCTTCGCGCTCATATCACAATTATGAGTTTTACTTTCTTAAAAAATAAAATAAAATTTATTATTTGTATTTAATATTAGTTTTGTACTTTGGATCTCAATAATATATTACAATATGGGATTTACTTTCTTAAAAAAATAAAATATTTTTATATAGAATTTTAATATTTTACTTTAAAAATAAATTAACTATAAATACAGTTTATACCGGTAGCCGGTAACAGTGGGCAATGGCAAACCAGCCAATTTCTCCTCCTCTTATTTATTTATTTCTTTCTTCCTTCCCGCAAAGGCCAAACGCACCCACCCAAAGACTCAACCGCTTTAGCTTTTATATCTATATATAAATATTTCCTTGTTCCTTCGAGGAATAAACATCACCGTTCCGTAGCCATTCGCTCTCTCTCTAAACTTCTCATTCTCTACACGGCTCTTCTTCCTTCTCCGGCGACTGACCAGCTTTCAGGTATGTTTTCCGGCCGATCATATCAGACTCTTAGTTTTATGACACGTGTGTCGATTATTGCCTTTAATTTTTTGTTTGTACCTTTGATGATGATCATCATGTATGTTGGTTGAATTTTGATAATCTGTTGTTTGATTGTCTTTCTATACTTGATCAGCTTGTTGTTTTTTCTTTGGGTTTTGATTGTTTGATTATTGGATTTTCGTTGCTTTACTGGAGTTTTGCTTTAGACGACGTCGTTTAGGTCTGCGAATGATTGTTGTGATGATCATCGCTGTAGTGATCGATCTATGAAGGGTTTATCTGTTGTTGGGTTGGATTATGTGCTTGTGTGAGTCATCCATGCTTTGTTGTCAAATCTGTTCTTGAACTTGTTAAATTTTAATTTCTAATTGATTATCAAGCTGCTGCTGTGTTTGTCATGAACTGTTGTGATTTATGTTATGTGTTGTAGAACTATTTTTTTGGGTATATTGCTCCTATTTGGAATTTGTTCAGTTAATTGTGCGCTTTAAGTTTAATACAAATAAATCTCTTATGACTTATCCAGCTTTTTATTATCTCTAGCATTTGTAAGCCAAAATCCGTTTTTATCATCCCTAGTGTTCTATGCTTTATTGAATAAATTAGATTGAGTAGAACTTAGTTTGACACTTGGGAAGAGGAAATGCTTGAAGTGTTGTATTTTGTTTTCTAATTGTAAAGATGCCATCCTCTTTTTTCCTGATGAAGTTTTTTCTTTTTGAGAAGAGCTTCTCTTTTGATTGCGTTGCTGAACATAATTTTATTGATTCAATTGCGTTTCATTTCAGCATGAGTTTTGCATTTTTCATGTATTTCAGATTGCAATAGTAAATGTTTTTCTTTCTAAGCTAACTTAAATTTGTGTGGAAGTGAAAGAAGTTCTGATTTATCCTTTCAAGACTTTTACTTTTCCTAACTAGAAAAGTTTACAAATTGTAAATTTTTACTTTAGTTTCTCACAATTAATGATAGTTCTTTGAACAAGGACTAGAGTCAGTCTTGTTTTTCTTAGCATCAACTAGGTATAGATTACTTTTCCATGCAGGTTTCATGTTATGATGGTGTTTTTCTGTTGGTGAGATATTTGAAATTAAACTAAAGGATGCATTCGTATAATGTCCATGGTTGCAGGTGAGAAGTTATGATGATGCACATGTTATCTCTTTTCCCGTAATGTCCTTATATATCAACTAAAATGCAGCCTTCTTTCTTTTAGCTTTTGTATCTATTGGCCAAGTGTGTCAATATCACTGATGATCAATATTATTTATTTTTTCATAATTTATTCTTCTTCCAGTTCTGAACATGTGTTGTCACAATTTTTTCTTTGTTTGTTTAGAATGTTGGTTTTAGTTCTACTGTGGATATCATCTACCATCTAACTGATTTCTCACCCAATCTCAGATGTAGGATGCTGAAGGTCATGGTAACTTAGTGTTAGCTTTTTTTTATTACATATGTTCTGAATTGTGAATGGTGTTGCAGGCACTTTTGGTTGGGCAGTTGAAGGAGATATTTGAATTTAATCCTGTGTTCTTCAGGATAGAATAGCACAATCAGTAATATAAGGTTCCTCATTTTGGGAGAGCACAGTGTACGGTATTAAAGACTCTAATCCCATATTCAAGTATTATTTAGACATGTTAACTTGAAAATCACTTTTGCTATGGGATTGTCATCTGATTCCACAGATGGAAGCTTTATTAATTTGAAATGGAAAGTTTTCTGAGAGTATAGTTAAGCTCTGTGATAGGCTTATTTGTTTTGTAGTTGATACAAGGTGTTTGTTTCAGAGTGTTATGGGAAGTTTAGGGAATGGAATTTCTGTGCAGGGGTTATGTGTAATCCATCACTGTGATTCTTATGGTATGTGCCTATGTGGGCATGGAGGGTGGTTTTCAAAATTTTGTTTTAGTATTAAGCAAAATTTTGATAGCTCTTTTCCACTTTCGTAGAGTTTTGTTGTAATCTCAAAGCTATGCAGAAGTTATTAATTATTGGATCTCGATTTCTCTAAATTATGTGTCTGGGGAATATCAGCTGGGCAGTCTGCTAATTGGCATTTGGCTTATTATGATATGTGATGCCTCCTAGCCTTTTGAGATGGCAGAATAAATTTGGTGTCTGCTGTATTATGTAAAGACTTGGTTTCTCTGAGGGTGGACGTTGGCATATTTTTGGATTCCTACCAGTGCAATTGTAATGTTAAATTGCCTATGCACATTGCAATTTACTCACTCTTTGAGGATCGTTAGGTGGCTGTAAGCTTTATTAATAGGGAAGTAAGAAATGCGCAAGCATTGAGATGCTTAATTTATATATATATAGATATATATATATGAAGTTCAAAGCTTGATCTCTTCAGATTTACATAGGTCTTCAACATGGAGGGGAAACACGAACATAACATCTCATGACTCAGTAATCAAAATCTGATGTTCATAAATTTTACCTGCCTAGATGAAGGATGTTGGATTTTCTTGACTGGAGCCTTGATCCTTATTAAATATTAACTGCTGCTGACAAGGTTTATATTGCTGCCTCATAGGAAAGAACAAATCTGAGATCTAAGATCTATGAGTGTTCCATTGTACTCTGCTACATCTATTTTTTTGGCTTTTCTATAGTAACATCTTATTAACATTTGTATGATGCCTTTATCTTCTCCCTAGATAACCCATATCATCTAGGCACATGTATGACCTTTATGTATATAAAATCTTAAATACTGTACATTTCAAGATTTCTGAGAGATGATAAACTTACATATATTAGTTTCAGAGTTATTGTTAGGGCTTTGGGGATGACTTAATAGTTAATATTATCGAGTAATTTGCAACTGTCCTGGACTAGAAAATTCAAGCAGAATATATATTTTTATATATATAGGAATGGAAGGACTTTATTGTGCACATAGAGTATATCAAAAAGAATTTGACTATCTTACTTATTTAGTTTCAAATTCTGTTTCTAAGTAATTCTTCAGAACATATTTCGAAAATTACAAGGAGATATTGTTTCTCTATCACTCCATATATATATTGTAAATCTGTTTCAGTAACTGGTTAGGTTTATTGATATATCTGAAATTTCTGCTCAAATTTTATGGTGAAAAAAAATATGAAATCGTACAGGTGATCAGAACAAACTAAAATTTAAATTTTTTGGTTGAGCTTGGGCATTGAACATTCATAATTAGCAATAGGGTTCAATGTCAATTAAAAAAGTTACAACAGATCTCTAATAAATCTTGCTACTAATATCTGAACTTTTTGAATTGGTCCAAATTATGTAAACTGGAATCTTCATCCTTTAGCTTAACTGTTTAGTTCTGTATTGTGCTTACAGGGGCATTTTCTCTATAACCTTTCTCTTTATCTCCATTTTGTAATATGTTTCCTGTTTATTTATTTCCCTCCATTTGTTTTATAATTCCAACCATCACTGTTTTGTTCCTAAAACATTGATGATTAGGAGGGAGATAGGAAATCATTTAGTAATGATGTTATAATGTCTCATGATTTACACCTCACATTTGGCTTTTAGGAGAGACTTCCTGTGTACTAGCACCTGCAGCAGTAGAGTAATTGGTAAGAGTATGCCTTCAATTGTTAGTGCTATGATAAGCAAGTTGATGTTCGCAATAGGTACCTAAATATATTTCAGCTGTTAGTTATTTTTTTCCTTTAGTTGTTCCTCCATTGCTGCTTTCACCAATATTGGATCCCTTTGTTTTGTAGTGCATCTTTCACACATACCATCTATGGAAAGGTTGAGTGTTGTTTCTCATGAGACAAATATTTTTCTTGGTCATTTCTTATGAATATCCTCTACTTCATTTTGGGTTCAGCAAGTGCTTGGAGTTGATTGGGTCAAAACAAACTAGCTTCTTACTTATTAATGTTTCCATATGGATCCCTAGCGACTCGTGGTGACTAGTTTCCATTTTGAGTTCCTGCCTTTATCGAAATCCACTTTATCTTACATGGCTTGTGTACCTTTCATGTGAGAATGAGGGCCTATTTTCATTAGCATTTTCCTAATACCGTCAATTTCAAATGATAATGGTGAGTGGTAAACAATTGCCAAATTATCTATTAAGTCTGTATTGTGATTAATTGATTATCTGTAAACATGTGCTAGATCCAGTTCGAGACTGATGAGTTTTGTTGAGTTTCGTCACTTCATATGGAATAAGATTGGATTTATCTGAATGTATTCTCGTACACTGCTGATTTTGTTAATATTCCTGGAAAACTAATCTATTGTTATTGCTTTGTGTTAATACGATTGTTCTGTTCTGTCTCTAGAGTAATTATACTATCATTTCTGATTGTTGACATATTTTCACCTGCTGCAGATCACATATTTCTCCTTGATTCGACTGCAGGACATAATTTGCTTTGACTGATCCTTATGGGGCATAGACATTTATTTAGCACATCTCAGATGTTTGAGAATGAACAAGATCAGAATTGGAATCACATGCATGTAGAGCAACCTTATGCAGCTATTGGTATTGCTACTTCAATAACTACTTCCCACACATTTGTTTAGTAAGGGATTGAATTCAGAGTAACTATGCAATGAAATTTCAGCACTTTTTTTTTTTTTTTTGACGTGGATCATAGATCATATTTTACCTAGAAACTATTGTTACAGTATGCTTTGTATTTCCATCGGTATTTATTGTGATGTAGTTGTAGCCTGTGTGCTGCATCAATTCTGTTGTTTAAGTGTTTGCAAGTTTTGCAGAACTAGATTTAACCAACATTCGGAACAGAAGGAAATTCAACTTATGAAACTAGGAACTCTCTTAATTCCTTGTTAATCTTTTTTTTTTTTTTTTTTTTTTTTGTTTAAGAAGATTGTTAAGATGCTTTATGGCTGACATTGTGCATTAAAAACTGACAGGATTGTAGCAGATACATATGACTTCCATAAGAGTGAGTCATCTGAGTTTTAATGTTTTATTGATTTGTGTTGCAGCTAGGACTGGTCCTGCAGAGAATGGTTCTTTCTTCTATCCAGTTGAGAGTATGTCCGTTGATGGAGTGCATTTTGCTTCTCAATGGAACCCAGCACCAATTTCAAATGCATATGTTTCCTCTGGCCACAGTATTGAAGTATCACACTATCAACCAGATGCCTCAGGCCCATCTCATGATCCTTTTCTGCATTCCTCAACAGCTGGGGCCTTTTGCACAATCCCTGAAAATCATGCACGTCATGCATCTTCATCCAATTATGATCGGCAAGCATTTCATGGCACTGAGGGTGGCCTTGTTGATCTTACAATGGGCAATGGAAGGGGGCCTCACAAGCGAAAAAGCCCTGGAGTCCCATCTGCTTGTGAAGGAGGAAGTACAAGCAGATATTATGGTGCTGGAAGTTCTTCTGACCCCAGTCACTCTTCTGAGTTGCGCCAGGAGAAACCAAATTTAGATCCACAATACATGGCATGGGAATGCATTGCTATGACCCCTGGTCATAGAGGCAATCTCTCAATTAGGCCCGAAAGTTCTGTTAGAAATGTGAGAAGCAGGCCTGCGGTTGAGCTGGAATCCAACTTGGCTAGGACTCATTTATCAAGCAATTCATCCCACAGTTCCTACCCAACAAGCCACCCCTTTGACCACTCTAGCCCTGTTGATTATTCAGGTCAAAACTCCATTGCTTCGGCACATGATTGGAGCCATGCTAGATCTCCTGCTCCTGGAAGGACGCTAGTCTCAGGTTGGTGACTGATAAAATTCATGCGACAATTCTTTTTTTTTTTTTTCTCATTCTAAAGGGATATTTGTCTTTGTTGCAGACACTGGTGGATATGGTCATGAAACTAACCATTTCCTTGTTGGAAGTGGAATGACCAATGCTTCTGTGGATGTTAGGGGATATCACCATGATTTCATTCCCAGTAGAAATCCTGTTGGTCCCCAGAGTTTCCATACTGCATCCTCACATTCTACTAGAGGCATTCGCAGTAGCTATTCCCAAAGACCTGGCCCAACATTTAGGGCTTCCTCAAGTAGTTTGCGCCTGGGGCATGTGGCACCGTCAGATGATGGTATGCCACTGGTTCCTGAAAACTTCTCCTCCAGACAACCTAGATTATTATCCTCTGTAGCTTGGAGAAATGGAGATAGGAATGGGAGATCTAGGATTTCTTATGAGAGATACCGGTCGCTGTCCAATGAGCCAGGTCTTCATGAACGATTTTCGTCCGAGGTACAGTTTCTGAAAGAAATTATTTATTGTAATTGGTAGAAGTCTTCAATCACTATGCTTCCTTGTTTAAATGACTTATTTCTTTCATACTAATATGTCAAGTTGGTTGATTGTTGCATTTAATTATTTTCTACCTGCGTCCTTGATGCATTTCTGTTAATCTTGAACTTGATAGCATTTAACCACCCGTTTGATTTTGAACAATCAACTTTACTATTGTTCTGCAGGGCTTTATGGTTGTTGATCGCTCAGCCTTCTATGGGTCTAGAAATATGTTGGATCAACATAGGGACATGAGGCTAGACATAGATAACATGAGCTATGAGGTAATCACTATTGTTTTGTCACTGGCTATGCCTTTCGTCTTGTTTTTACACCAAACAATTATTAATATGGTTGGTCCAAACAGGAATTACTTGCACTTGGTGAAAGGATTGGGAGTGTCAGCACTGGTTTGTCTGAAGATCTGATTTCAAAGTGTTTGACAGAAACAGTTTATTGTTCTTCGGGCCAAAACCAGGATGAAGGAAATTGTGTAATTTGCTTGGTGAGTACCAAAACCGATGTCTATACAGCTTTTTTAGGCATTGCTGAGATTTGACAAGAAAAATTTCTTGTCTGTGCTATAATGTACCTTGCTTGCATGTAAGAGTGTACACAAGCCGAGCCAAGCTGAGCAAATGATATACTCACTCTTGGCTTGACCTCAATAAGATTAGTGGTTAATTTTTAGCTTGTCTAAGCAAAAGGTTTGCATCGAATAATTATCTTCAATTGTCAATTGTATGTATCATGTCATGCTTCAAGAATCATGCAACTGTTGGCTAGTGTCCAGAATTGTTCAGTTTTCTCATTTTAGAATTTTTGTAATCTGCAGGAAGAATACAAGAACATGGATGATGTGGGGTCGCTTAAAATCTGCGGCCACGATTACCATGTGAGCTGCATCAAGAAATGGCTATCAATGAAGAACCTGTGTCCAATCTGCAAAGGTTCTGTTCTGACAGATAACTTAAAGGATTAAGTTAAGCACCCTGTCGATCATTTATTATTTGTTTTCTCGACATTTTTTTTTAATGGAAGAAAAAACTATTTATCATAGTTGTATATAGTGCCTGCTCAAAAGAAGGAAACAAAAGAACCAATTCCTGTAGGGAATATGTAAATGAATTCTAGTTTATATAAATCCATTTATTGCAGGCTTCCATGTTAAATTTGCGGAGCCTTTATTGCAATTTCACCACTTTTTCTGTGGTTTTTGCATGCTTATTTCTTTATTATCATAGGTGAGTAGCATAGATCTTTTGCTTTAGCAATCCATTAGCAGATAATTGTTTAATTAGCCTTTAAATACCCTTTTAAATTTTGGGGTTTTATTCAAGCTATAGGAGTGAGCCGAGCTGAACTAGTTGGAAAACCCATTCAGTAAAAACTTGAAAAATAAAAAAAAAATAATAAGTTTACTTCTTTTATTGTTCTAACTATCCTTAATTTTTTTATTGGATTGATGTATTACAAGCAATTATCGGTACTAAATCGATAAGAACTCGTTAAAACCGGAAACTTGAGCAATTTCCGATTCTAAATCGATAAGAACTCGTTAAAACCAGAAACTTGAGCAACTACCGGTCCTAAATCAGTAAGAACTCGTTAAAACCGGAAACATGAGCAACTGCCGATCCTAAATCGATAAGAACTTGTTAAAACCGATAAGAACTTGTTAAAACCGGAAACTTGAGCAATTGCCGGTCCTAAATCGATAAGAACTCATGTACAACTTTAATTAGAAAGTCTAGTAATTGCATTTGCAAGTGCAACCTTACAATATGTCTCTATATGTATGCATATAAATGTAAGTGTGTATTATTTTTGTCCATCATAGAACATGGTATGTCTCTATATGTATGATTTGACTCTTTTAAACCAAGTATATATATATATGATGGACAAGTATATATATATATATAGCCTTATCTAAACCCAATATGAAAAAAGCCAAATTAAGGCAAAAAAAAAAATCAAATAATAAGAGAAGAGTATAAATAACATGCATAGTTTTTTATTGGATAATTCTTTTAAAAGTCCTACATATATATTCTTTGGCACCACATGATTAGATAAGTACTCATTTTCATCAAGGACAAAATAGTCATTTCAACTATAGTAAATAATATAATAAAAATAATACTAACATTTATATAGTGCAGATGTGGAAGGAGTAGAATCCTTGTCTTATGACCACATTTCCCAATTGTCCATTTTAGGGTTCCACCACTTATTATTATTGTTCTTCTTGAAACTTAATTTTGATTTTATATTCTTTCTTCTTTCATTACCCACCACACTCTCACTATAAAGAAATTTATATTCCCCATATTTGATAGCTTCTTTAGCTCTTAGTTTCTCTCCAATGGCTGATCACTATTCTCTGTGTCTCTTAGGATTAATGGACCGTCTTTGGTTTCATCAAATTATTTTATTTTCTGAATCTTCTATAGTCCCTAAAACCCATAATCATCAAAACCCACTTCTTAAAAATTCTCTTATAGACTTACCTTCAAATCTCTCTTTATCTTCCTCCTCCATGTCATCATCTTCATCACAAGAAGTAATCTCCATTGATTCACCTCCAAGAAATCTAGAGGTAATAATATTTAATTAGTAACTGTTAGTTCAGATGACAGTTATATAATCTGGGATTGATGTTTGTTTTTATGTAATAATTTGTTTTGTTTAGTTGAAAATGGGAAACTACTACTTGAGTGAAAAAGAAGAGAAAGAAGAAGATGAAAAACAAAGGAAAACAAGATTCAAGCTCTCAACAAACAAAACGACGAGACGTTCACAATCTTTTTCGCCGGCGAAAAAGAATCGACTGCAACAATACTACGACACAAGTATCATGAGTTACAGTAGCTTAGGAGAGCTAGAAATGGAAGAAGTTAAAGGGTTTATGGATCTTGGATTTATATTTAAAAAAGAACATATAAATCCAAGAATGGTAAGAGTTATTCCTGGTTTAACAAGACTTGGATTATACAGAAAAGTGAATAAAACTATTAACCATTGCAACGAAGAAGATGAAGATGAAGATGAAGAGAAAGAGATTATTAGGCCATATTTATCAGAAGCTTGGTTAATAAGAAAACCAGATTCACCATTGTTAAATTTAAGGTTACCAAGAGTGTATGCAGCTTCTGACATGAAAAAACATCTCATGTCTTGGGCAAGAACAGTTGCTTCTGTTATTCAACAAGAATCTTAAAAGATTATTATTATTATTATTATTATTATTAGTGGATGATATAGAGAGACATATCAACATGAAACAATCTTGATCACAGAATCTATTTATACCGCCATGAAAGAAAGAAACGACACCGTTTATATTAGTTTTTAAAATGTATTATTTTTTAAAATTCTCTTTATAAAAAACGGTGCAATGCAAATGAAAGAAACGACGCCGTTTAAAATGAACAAAACGTAGAAAACTTCCCTAAACCTCAGACCGTTCATTGCTCGTCCGTTACTCTGCTGCTCCTGCTCATCACTCCAACGCCGCTGCCCTGCTTTTTCTGTTCTCTCTTTCTAGTTCGAAGGTGACTTCTAAGCTAGAGCTAGTAAGAACTCGTATCTCTTTAATTTCTATTCTTTTGTTCCCCGATTTCCAAGTATTTTCGCTTGCTTGTTTGACAAAACAGTGAGATAATAAAATTTAATTTTCAGTTCTTGGTGTTTTGGTAACTTGATTTGATTAAAATAGATGATTTTCTTTCTTATTTTAATGGGAAAGTTTAAGCGGAATTGTGTAGAAGATTTGGCAGTCTCATTAGTGCCCGTAATGTGTTTGATAAAATGCCCATAAAAGATTGTGTCTTTAAATCTCTGTTAGTTTTACCCAACAATCATTTAAAAAACACTCTAATATGTTTAAACTTTTTGTCGGCGTTTAAACGGTAAAATACGGCGGCTTTCCGTTTAAAATGCGTAATACGCATATTATTTTTTTGTACTGATAAAAAATTCGGACCGTAAATTAGGTTAATTTTTCCCTTCCCTGCACCGCCACACCACGTTCGGCCTCCGGTCACCGTGCCACCAGCTAGAACACGAGGCCACCGAAGAAACTGAAGAAGGAAGCAGAGATCAAAAGGTTAGTTTCCTCATTTTAAAATTTAATAAATCTGAAGTTGCTTCGAAATTTAGGACTGATACTGGTGTTCTTGCTATTGAACTGATGTTCTTGTTCTTGAAAATTTCTAATATCACAGTGGTTAATTTGTTCTTGTTGTATGAAAATGTTGTTTGTTTTTGTTGTATGTACGAACTGATGAAGTATTTTTTGTTTTTGATTTTTGGTGGTGATGGAACAGATTACTTAGCCTCAATTAGTGCTAGTTTGTATTGGGATACCTTTAAATTCTTTTATCTGATGCAAATATTTCACTCTGCATTCTTGCTTTTGTGATCTAAAAGAAGGTTGATGTAGTTCTTTGAATTTCTTGATGCATAAATTTATTGGGTTTATTTTGGATTTCATTGATGTCCAGAGCTAGTGTATGTATTTAATCCAACAGCATTGAATTTGATATGTCTTTTCTTCGCTGTTGAAATTTCCTTGCGAATTTAATTTTCTCCATAATGAAGATTTTCCCTCTACTGGCTGTAAGATTGATAAATTAGAATATACAAAAGAAAATCTGTGAAATTGTTATAATTGGGTAACTTGGATTTAGCTGTGTGTGAAATTGAGAGATTTTTCAGCATCTTTTGGACGACGGTGGGAATTGTAAATAAAATGAAGGAATTTTGTTTTTACATGCAGTTTTTCCTTGACTGTCAGAAAATTGATGATTTTGAAATTCATAAAATTTTCCAAAAGTTTGTAGAATTTTAGAATGTAAGCTTCAGTTGCATTGATTGTTATAACTTCTTTTACCGCATAAAATTTAGTTAATAATTAAATTTTAAGAACTACATGTACAATTGAAATTAATCATAGAATACTTTTGTAGAACAGCAGATAACAATTAACCATTTTGATATGGAAGACACATTGTGCTAGAAGCTATCATTCCAACCACTTGAAAAACACTAAAGCCCTTGTAACAGGAGTTGATGGCTCTATCAAGAAGTCGAGTTGCTGCTTCTTCTGTCTTTAACAGGCTTCTTCAGCAATCTTCTCCTCATCCCTTTTTCTTTTACCAATCTCCTCATCCGTTGCTCAATAGTGTTTTGCGCAACTTCTCCACTGGTACTCGTTCTCACCTCACCTGTTTCAGTTTCTCTTTACAATATGTAATCTTTGAAGCCAGGTTTGACTTAGTTTACTGAAATAGAAAGGGTTGGGACTTCTTTTGCTTCTTTTAAAATTTTTATATTCTATTGTTACAGATGTTTCTGATGCGCCGTCATTGCGAGAAAAAATGATGAAACAAATGGTTCATCTTGATATCAATATGCAAGTGGGAAGTTCCATGCCTTTGGCTTCAATGCGTATCGGAACATTAATCCACAATATTGAGATGAACCCAGGTCAAGGTGGGAAGCTAGTTCGAGCTGCAGGAACTTGTGCTAAGATTTTGAAAGAACCAACATCAAAACAATGTCTGGTGAAACTGCCTTCAGGTGTTGAAAAAATGTTCAATTCTCAATGCAGGGCCACAATCGGTAGAGTCTCAAATGCCAGCCATGGTTCTCAAAAGCTTAGAAAGGCTGGGCAAAGCAGATGGTTGGGTCGAAGACCAGTTGTTCGAGGAGTGGCAATGAATCCAGTTGATCATCCTCATGGTGGAGGTGAAGGTAAGAGCAAAAGTAGTGGATCTCTTGGGAGAGTGTCACAAACACCTTGGGGAAAACCAACTAAATGTGGTAGGAACCAAGAGAAAAAGCGAACCGGCAAATTTGGGTTGTATCAGGAACCAAAGAGTAAGCAGAAGAAAACCAAGAAATTTAAAGATAGTAACCAAGATGGCTCTTCTAAATAATCTTTTTACTTGGTTCTTCTTTTCTGCATGTGGTTTAAACAGGGTTAACATGTTTCTAGCACTTGGGTTTCTCCTGAATAAAACTAAAAGGAAACGTGTTTTAATCATAAATTGGATATAAATGGTTTGATCAGTTACAGTTTTAGCAACTTTTGGTATTTGCAATTTTGGTTTTTGAATTCTCTTCTGTTTTCCTCCAGGGTGCATGGTTATGAATTACTACTACCTTGTTACCTATCATGGTTAATGTACAACCTAATAGGTTTGATTCAGTATACTCCTTACAATATAGTTTGGGTTGAATGGGTGGATTTTTGGTCCTAGAGGTGGCCAGGAATCAGCCAAATTCTCAATTTGGAACCATTTTGAACCAAAGCTCGGTCCCTTGAAAAACCGACCCTTATTGAAACATTGCCCTATAAGCTGGTTTATGGTTCAATATTTTTGCGAATTGTGAGTGGCATTTGAAATCGTAATTGAATTACTTGCTGAATCGAGTAGTTGTACCACCAAAATCAACATGATCGACATGAATCGTTAGGTCATCCACTAGAATCGGTCGAAACCAAACAACATATCAATAGGTTTCCAGTGACCGAACAACATTTGAATTGTGAACCAAGCTTAAACCGTAGTATAACAATTCAGTTCAAGGTTCAATAGTTTCATGGTCGGTTCACGACCTTGAACCAAACCGTGGCCACCTTGGTTCTATTCGAAAATGTCAAAGTCATCTTTAAGCACCTGATAATAAAATTTATTTTTCAAAAATTCTCAAATAATAAAATTTCCACGTGGTAAATACTCAATGGACGAAGCCAATGGAGGGAGATCTGACTAGATTAAGACCAAGAATTCCACGTGTAAAACCATGATTGGAAACAACTACGTGTATCGACATTACCGAATCCTTCCACGCTCTCTTCGTTATTGTTTAAAAAAAAAAAAAAAAACAAACTCTTCTTCAATTTCATCTTCCATAGCTCTTTCTCTGTGTTCTGCAAATCCGATTCCAATCCCTAATCTTATTCAAAATTCAATATTTACGCATGTTTTTCCTTCCCTAAAACAGCTTCGTTTCAACACATTACACATACATATAAGAAAACACCGATAATGGATATGGCGAAGTTGCGGTGGCCGGTGGCGGTGGATTGGATGGCATTGAGAGGATTGGCTTACACAATTTTTATTCTTCATTTTGTATTCTTTTGTCAGCTTTTGCTTCTGCAACCTCTTGTTTCTGCTTCTGGTACGTTTTTTCACCTTACAAATTTATCAAATTTCGTAATTTTTCATCTCGGTTTTGTAATTAGGGTTTTTGATTGAATTTACCAATTTAGAAACTTATATTATTTGATTTTTTGCTAAAAAATGTAGAGGGTAAGAGTGGGAATGTAGCGGAATTGCTTGAAAAAGTAGAGAGAAGTGTAAAAGTCAAGCGTTATAGTGAAGCTATTGATGATCTTAATACAGCAATTGAGGCAGATCCAACATTATCAGAAGCTTATTTTCGTAAAGCTTCCATTCTTCGTCAGCTTTGCAGGTGAAAAAGATTGTAGCTTTTGTGTTTTATCAATTGATAATTATATTGTACTTTAAGCTTCTGTATATATAATAAACTTATTTTGTTAAAGTAGTTGGACAAAAGAATCTATATTTGGTGATCTTTTATTATTATTTTAGAAAAATAAATAAAAACTAGACAATACATTGTTGGGTTTGCTTTGTAAGATGCTAATTAAATTGTCTGCAATTTCTCAGTTTTCATGTTTAAGTTCTATTATTGCATGTTTTGTTAAAATAGTTGTACCAAAAGATGTATATTAGTGACTTTTTTTATGTTATTCTAGGAAAGTTGCTGAAATTCGTCTACAATTCTCTATTTTGGCTTAAACTCAATGTTAATTACTTCATACTCTTTGTTGAATTCATGAAGTTTATGTTCAGTTCTGTTTTGATGTCTATGGAAATAGCTGTGATCTTATCTTTGCATGTTCCTAATGTAGATATGAAGAGTCAGAGAAAAATTATAAAAAAGTTTTGGAGCTAAAACCAAAGCATTCGTCTGCAGAAAAGGATCTCTCTCAGTTACATCAAGCTCAAAGTGCTCTGGATACAGCTAATACTCTATTCAATTCAGGCGATTATACCAAATCCTTGGAATTTGTTGATAAAGTTGTCCTTGTTTTTTCTCCAGCATGCTCAAAGGTAAAATCTTTGGAATGCAGTTATATAGAACTGAACTATTAAGGGTTTGTTCTTGATGATGCTGCGATTTATTGTTCAGTATTTTTCTTGTATGAAATGAAATATATTGCTTTACGTTCCACTGGACTCGATCTCTAAATGAATTTTTTTCTCTCAGGCCAAGCTCCTTCGAGTTAGACTGCTGTTAGCAGTTAGAGACTATTCTGCTGCAATATCTGAAACTGGGTTTATTCTTAAGGAAGATGAAAATAATCTGGATGCACTGCTACTCCGTGGTCGTGCCTACTACTATTTAGCTGATCATGATGTTGCTTCAAAGTAAGTAAAACCATTTTGTTAAAATTATTACATTTTCCTGAATCTTCGCATAGTTATAATTTTAAAATGTGGCTTTTTTTAGGCACTATCAAAAGGGCCTTCGTCTTGATCCAGAACACAGTGAGTTGAAAAAAGCATATTTTGGATTGAAAAATTTACTCAAGAAGACTAAAAGTGTATGTCTGCATAATTAATTAAACTCCCAAAACAAAAATTACATGTAGTGTTTGTACTAAAACATGATGTTTCTTTTACAGGCTGAAGATAATGCAAATAAAGGAAAACTGCGTGTTGCAGTAGAGGATTATAAAGCAGCTCTTGCAATGGATCCTAATCATCTTGCATATAATGTAAACCTCCATTTAGGCTTGTGTAAGCTGTTGGTCAAGCTTGGTAGGGGAAAAGATGCTTTGGAGAGCTGCACAGAAGCACTTAACATTGATGAGGAGATTCTTGATGCTTTAGTTCAGGTTTGTTATTTACCAGCTTGTTTATGAAATTCTGTCCAGTGCTTCTTTGTGATTTTAAATCCATCTTTTATTTGTAGAGGGGCGAAGCTAAACTGTTAGTTGAGGATTGGGAAGGAGCTGTCCAGGATCTAAGATCAGCAGCAGAGAAATCACCTCAGGTTAGTTGTTTACCATTAAGTTTAGTTTAGCTTAGTGAAATTATATGTTAACTGATATGTTGTAAACTGTAAACAAATTATGAACTACGTTCTAAGTCAATTTTGAACAAATATATACTGTAATAATTAAAGTGAAGGGCCTTCTCTAAAATTTGTTAGGCCCCCAGCATTTCAATGGTTCAAAAGGAAAAAGAGTGCCATGTTAGCTGCAACTTCAAATGCTTAAAATGTTGGCTTGAAAATTTCTTTTATGCTGTTATATCCTTAGTAGTTGTTCAGAGGCATTATGGATTCTTTTGCTACTATTGTATTATTAGAACTTTTAAATGAAATTTAAGAAATATTACTAATCATATAAGCATATATTACTGTCGAATCATTTGACATTCAGTTCCGTGCTTGTATATCTCTTTTATTGGACTTATTGGATCCTGCTACTTCTGATACTAGAATGTGAATTAATGACATCCTAATATGCTTCAACTGTTGGATTATGCCCTCTTCTATATTTATTGATGGACTGCTTTTTTCTCGGTTACAATTTAAGCTCAATGCTTAATTATCTCTAGTTGATTAAGCAAATAACTTTTTGTTAAACTTCAGACTAATGATTGATTGCAATGATAACTTTGCTACACAAACTGTGTTAGTTTTATGATGGTTTGGAAATGGCAAAAAATATTGCATCAGTAGCATTTCCGTCATTGTCTTTTCAAAGGAACTTTTTTTTAATTGAATCAATATCTTGTGAATATTTTTAGGATATGAATATAAGGGAAGCACTGATGCGAGCAGAGAAAGCCTTGAAAATGAGCAAACGGCAAGACTGGTACAAGATTTTGGGAGTATCGAAGACTGCTTCTGTATCTGAAATCAAACGTGCCTACAAGAAACTAGCTTTGCAGTGGCATCCTGATAAGAATGTTGATAATAGAGAAGAAGCAGAGGCAAAGTTCCGAGACATTGCTGCTGCATATGAGGTAATTTCTTATCCTTTTTATTTCCAAAATCATCATCAAAATGATGCAATAATTTGAGCATGTATACCAATGTTTTGACACCTGCAACTACACGACAGGTTCTGGGAGATGAAGAAAAACGTGCAAGATACGATAGAGGAGAAGACTTGGAAGAAATGGGAATGGGTGGAGGCGGCGGTGGTTTCAACCCTTTTGGTGGTGGTGGGCAACAGTTCACATTCCATTTCGACGGAGGATTTCCTGGTGGTGGATTTGATGGAGGATTTCCAGGCGGCGGTGGCGGGTTTCAATTCCATTTTTGATATCATTGAAAAAATGGGTTTATTCTAACAACCAATTTGACTAACACTAATAGGGGTCTTAGGCATCAAAAGGCAAATTTTAGCTTGAGTGTGTGTGATACATCCACCGAGGAAGTTTTTGCTCTTAGAGTATTCAAAATTCTGAAATTTGTATTCAATTGATACTGGAAATTAATTAGCGAATATATATATTTGCAAATTGCTGCTTTTTCCCTGTTACGGGAAGTTCTTTTGCTCCTCTCCTTTCATTCTAATTACAGATTTTGTATTTTGGATTTCCACTGAGTCTGTACGCCAGGACTAGCTAATCCGGTCTCCTTCCCGCTAGCGTATTTAGTGGGATCAAAGCTAGGCTCTTTCTTCAAGCTCGGCCAGTGTTAAATTTCAAATTCTGCTAAGCTTTTTGATGGAACACTGAACAATCTAGTCCAAGGAACTCTGTAAACCATATTTCTTCCTTATAAACATTTCAATGTCTCCACGATAATCTTCATGCATGACACTATTAGATTTCATCCAAAAGTAAAGAAATAGCGTTTACAATTAGAAGAAAGAACGTTTACAATTAGAAGAATCAGTTATTCTTCTTCCTACCCCATTTGTAGTGCTTCTTGAGCCACTAAATCTCTGGTTTGCATGACTTGCTTACGGCCTTGAATCGAAACAAGTATCTTCCCCATTATTAATGCTTCTGAGCTTTTTAGTTTGATTAAGCAACAAAGAATTACAGATTTGAAAAAATACTAAGAATTTTATTTGATTTTTATGGTACACAAAGCATATATTGATGAAGAACTCAAGAAACTACACAATTAATCTATTGGGTAAATCAACCCCACTAAATTAAAATCATCAACAATCACAAAATTGATCGTGAAGCAATCATAATGAGCATGTTTCATATAAAATACAGATCATAAAATGAAAAAATGAAAGGAATGATTTATTTAACTCATAGCTTGAATGAAATCGCGGCCGCGAAAAATGCTGCACCAAAGGATGTTACCATTAGTTTTGCTGCAGAAGAAGCATCTGCAGGTGTATCATCAGAAGCTCCAGATGATGCTTTAGGACTTTTTGCAGGAATAACTTTTTCATCCACCGTAGGTGCCGGTGCGGGGGCAGTAGTAGGTGGTTTGAAAAGGTCTAATGGAAGTAGAACTTGATCAACTTGATAAACGGCTAATGATCCAGCAGAAGATATAGTGTTAGAGACTGTAGCAGAATTAACTCCAGTAGTTAAGTTCACTTGATTTCCTGATGTGGTCACATTTAAAGGGAATTCGCCGTTGGCGCTATTCCCTGCCTGAGTCCTCAAAGGATTGCTAATAGTTTGAAATTGTGACGTAGAAATGTAGTTAGGAAGAATATGAAATTGTACTAATTGCACTTTTTCTTGATCCGTCAAGGAATTTAGGGTTCCAGCTTTAAGGTTTGTGAAGGCGTTATCCGTTGGTGCAAAAACAGTAAGCCCTTGATTTGAATTGTTGATTTGTGTATCAATTTGAGCATCTTCTTGAGTGCTTTTCAATAGCTTAATGAATGTGGTGAATTGACCGGCTTTTTCGAGGATCGCCGTTATGTTGGTTGGCGCTGATGGGGCAGTTGTCGGCGCTAATGGCGTTGATGGGGCGGGTTGAGGTTGGGCTTGAGAAATTGAACAAAATAGAAAGAAATCAATTAAGAAAACAAAGATTGTGGAGCAAAGTTGCTTTCTCATTCTTGAAAATTTGGACTAAAATAGTAAAATTTTGGTTTTTCCAAGAGAAGAATGTGAAATGTGGGAGGAAATAGGTAAAGAATAGAAGGAATATATTGAGGAGAAGAGAAGACTAGAGATGGGTAGTGGCTATTTTAGTTAGGTAAAAGGGTCCAAATTTAAGGTGACTAAAGAACCTCTTTATTGAATTCTTTATTATTAAGGTAGGGAAAAATTGGCAATATAGAGAGATTGCTTAGTAAGGGAGGAAATGAAAATAATGGGTATAAGTGAAAAAGGGTCCAAATTTATGATGCAAAAATATGGGTTGTTGCTTATACTTAAGGACAACTTTTTAAAGGAGAAGCCTTTAGATTCAAGTATGCAATGGTCAAGAGAAGCATTAGCTAAGGTTTGTTAGTGATTATGACAACAATAATATTTTGGTACTTGTTATAATTCATAAATTTCCCATTTGAAGGTGGGGTTTTGAACAATTAATTAAAGTGAAATAATGCTATGAACTATATTACTATCTTAAAACTTTTAATACTTTTAATGTATCTAGACATGGTTATGGGCCAGTTCGGCCCGCTTGAACCGGCCCGTGGCTGAACCGACCCTAATCCGTGTGAGTCCGAAACCGCCCAACCCGGAACCTGAACCGGTCAAAGGACAGGCCGGTTCAGATTCAAAAAAATTTTGAACCGGACCCGTACAAACCCTTGAACCGTGGAGGAACTGTCGGTTTAACCGCTCTAAACCGTCTTCGAACCGCCGGTTCAACCACCCAAACCGTATTCGAACCGCCGGTCCCTAACCCGCCGCCGAATCGCCGGTTTAACCTGAACCGCCGGTTATAGTTTGGCCCGGCGGACCGTGGCCATGTCTAAATGTATCTATGTCGTATGTGTATCGAACTTCCATAGAGGCTTGGATCCCACTTACATGGGTTCTATCCATCCATCGTTCATGTAACGTTCCATTATTGGTAAAGTTGTAAATTTACTATTAGTATTTAAAAAAATTGCACATATAATTTATTATTTAAGAAAACTAAACTATAAAACTAAACAATACCAAATATGTGCTATTTAATTTAAAACTAAATTTTTGCTATTTACTTCAATATTCATTTGACAACAACATGATTTTGGATTTTGGCCCAAATATGAGAGATTTTGGCCCAACAACATAAGCCAACTTTTAAGCTAATTCCACCTCTAAACATGTCCACAATAGCCTATTGCCAATCCTTTATTGGACTCAAATACCAATTCTCCCCTTTCATGAGCCCAACTCTTTTCTTCTTATAAGGCTAGAACTAGAAGGTCTAAAGCTTAAAGCTTATAAGCCTTATTCATTTGACTTTTTTTGGTAGAAGCCCAATAAACCACAAGTTTTGGGCTCATTTTCTCTAAATAGAATAGACAAACAAAGAATATCCTGTAATTAGGATTTGTATATACTATCTCTCATCTTTCCACTAATCAAAGATTAGTTTTTTAATCAAATTCAAAAAAAAAAAATTAGCTTATAATAATCTTCTTCTAATTCCATATTAAAAATAAACAATTTTTAAAAAATAAAAAGAAATCTTAATAAGGAGAGGATAGTGGAGACCCATCATATCTTCCAATTTTCTTCTCAAAGGTCAATCTGCACCGTCCATTTCATTGACTTTTTCAACTATAAAGTCAAATCCCAACCACATTAACTAATAAACATAAAAGAGCCGCAAATCAGAGGATCTGAACCCTTCTTTGATCTCCATTGAAGACCCACCCAGCACAGCACAAACTCAAAAAAAAAAAAAAACCCAGTAAAAGCAGAGCTTAAAACACACTTATTACTATTTTTTTCAATTTTTAATTTCTCTTCTGAAAATTCCGACGAGAAAATTGAATAAAAATTGCCGAACCCTAGTGTAATGATCAGATGCTTTCAGGTTTATAATAGTTATAGCAATAGCAATAGCAATAGCCGGCGGCATCATGATCAATACGACCAACGGTATGATTTCGACGTCATCTACATCGGGAAACACTCAGTCGCCGGGATTAAAGACTTATTTCAAAACTCCGGAAGGGCGTTATAAGCTTCACTATGAGAAAACACATCCTTCGGGTCTTCTTCATTATGCCCATGGAAAAACCGTTACTCAGGTACTTTGTTTTTGTATTTTTATTGACACCCATTTTGTCAATTTCGATTCTTTGTGCTATTTTTTGGGTTAATTTTTCAATTTTGTGGGTTTTTATTATTACCTATTTGCTGAAGTTGTTTAATCTTTGTATTTTGCGTTTTTTAATTAATTAATTTATTTATTTGATTGTGTTATGCATTTATGAGTGTCAGTTTTAGGATAGGATTTGCTTTAATGAAACACAATTGGCTTAGCATTGTTAACTAATTAATGCTCTTAGGGTTATTTTTATTCCTTCCAGTTCAATTCTTGATTGGATATTGGTATATTATCATCTTCCTCTTTTATTTTTTGCTCTCAATAATGCTTGTGTTGTAGAACTAAAATTTGCTTGCTTATATGCTTAACTTGTTTTTCTGGGTCTGTCTAACCCATGTGCAAAAGTACTTGGTTGCTCATATGCTTAACTTGTTTTTCTGGGATTTCTCTTATCCATGTGAAAAGTAGCATTGACCCACTTTTAGTTTGATTCAGTTAAGTGCAATTTTTGTTTAATTTTTACGACTAGGTAACTCTAGCTAATCTCAAGGATAAGCCAGCCCCGTCTACTCCAACTGCCTCATCTTCAAGTTTTAGTGCTAGCAGTGGAGTACGATCAGCTGCAGCCCGATTGTTGGGGGCTGGCAACGGAAGCCGTGCACTTAGTTTCGTTGGAGGGAATGGTGGAAGTAAAAGTATTTCTGGCAATAGTAGAATTGGATCATTGGGCGCTTCAAGTTCAAGTAATTCCATGATCAATCCAAATTTTGATGGGAAAGGAACTTATTTGGTCTTCAACGTGGGGGATGCAATGTTCATAAGTGATTTAAACTCTCAAGACAAGGTAAGTTGTTATAATATGATTTTCATGTTCATGGACATGATAGTTTTAGATTTCTAATGAAGAGGTTTCTTGTTTATTGTAGGATCCAATAAAAACTATACATTTTAGTAACTCAAACCCTGTTTGCCATGCCTTTGATCAAGATGCTAGAGATGGACATGATTTACTTATTGGGTTGAATTCTGGTGATGGTAAAAATCTTTTGACTCAAAACTGAATTGGAGTTATTTTTAAAACAGAAGTTTAGTATTGAAATTTATTGGTTATATGCGGTACCTTTGTAGTCTACTCGGTGTCACTGAGACAGCAATTACAGGATGTTGGAAAGAAGCTTGTTGGGGCCCAGCATTATAACAAAGATGGTTCAATTAATAACAGGCAAGAGCTTGCCTTTCTCCTTACTTCATTTCTTTCTATCTTGTCTTGTCTCTTTTCTGCTATGCCTCATTGGTTCTTGCTACAATGTCTGAGATTTTGCCTTCCTGAAGTGATAATGTAGTCTTTGAATATCATGTTTGTGCTTTAGTTAGTTAGTGATTGTAGAAACATTGGAAGTTACATGAGATGTGGAATTCTTGGTTCTGTTTGATGTCTGAAATGAAACGAAGAAATTATTCTCTCACAAAATTAGCTGTTGCAGTCTGCATGCTGCAACATGCAAGCCTATGGATAATTGGAAGATGTCCTGTGGCTAAGATTGATAGTGTTTTTCTTTTTATGTCTTATTGGCTTCCCTGTAATTGAAATGTAGCTTATAGAATGTAAAAACTTTCTTTTTTGATTTCCCTGTAAATATGAAAGTAATTATAAGCTAGAATTGTAGCTAAGATATTCATCTAGAGAATATCTAGAGGAACTGGGTTCACGTATGTGTATCTTTGCTATAAATGTACGTATGGTTGAAAAAAATGATCCCTAGTAGATACACAAGGAAATCTTTGTCATTTTCGATGATAGAACTTCAAAAAAAAAAAAAATTGTCAATCTAATCCTGTCACTAATTAACAATGTGAATTAGTTCTCGTCTCTTGTTAGAATGAGCTGTAAATATTAAAAATGATGAAAGATGTCAGTTGAGAACAACAATACATAGTTTTATGAAGTGTCTATAAAAATGAGATGGCTGTGGAACACTCTATTGTTTCATGAGTGTTTTATTTATGTGCATTTTTCTTCGACTGGGGTGTATGGTTTTGTTTTTCTGGCATCCAACTAGGTGATGAGCACTTTTCACCATACTTTGGAACGCCCCTCTGATTTCTGCTAGCAATACCTCATAGGGCTGTTTTGTGCTAGGCCTTTATAATTTTGAGCTCTCTGTGCATGTGATGTACAACTTGTTAAAGTTAAACGGCTCATACGCACATGGGCTTACAGTATCAAACTCGTCTTAAACAAAACAAATTGGCTTATGCTAAGTTCACTACTCATTGGTTACATGTCCTTTCGATATTTTATTTTTTTATTAATTATTCAATATGTGAAACAAAAATCTTTCACATATTGTAGAACTTTTTATAGAGATAGTAATCCCTTCAGAAAATCACACTGAATATATGAGAAAGGTAAAATAGATTCAGTATTGTCTATTATGGATACATCAATCAAACTTTTTGTTTTTATCTTTTTTTTTTCCAGATCAATTTGATTAACTCTTATTTTTTTCGTCAACAGCCGCTGCACAAGTGTTGCATGGGTGCCTGGAGGTGATGGTGCTTTTGCTGTTGCTCATGCTGATGGGAATCTGTATGTGTATGAGAAGGCAAGCCTTAATAGTAAAAAGAAATTGTTTCCACAACTTCATTAGTCATCAAATTTCAAGTTTTTCTATTCCCTGTTCTGGATATTTACTTAAATTTCATTTTTTAGAATAAGGATGGTGCAGGTGACTCTTCATTCCCCGTTATAAAAGACTTGACTCAATTTTCTGTTTCACATGCGCGTTATAGCAAGGTGAAACACTTGATTTCTGGTGCTTTTTTTTATGACAGTACATCCTATCTTCGCTGCACTATACTAACATGGTTAGTAATATGTCCAGTGTCATTTTGGGTCTGAATCTTACGCATGTTAGTTGCTGATAGTAGGCTATGGGAATATTGCTGTCTCCTTTATGTATGCTAAAAGATGCTAGAGTAGGGATTCCTGATGTTTCTTTGGGTAAGCGGAGTACGAAATATCAACTTTTGGCTGTACTTCTTACTGGTGCATTGTACTGAACACTAATGTAGCATCTAGCATGTGCATCAAAATTGATTTAACAAGTCTCCTGCTTTGTATTCTTCTTATCATGTTTTGACATCTGCATTATTTTGCAGAGTAACCCTATTGCAAGATGGCATATTTGCCCAGGTTCAATTAATAGCATTGCTTTCTCTTCAGATGGAGCCTATTTAGCAACTGTTGGAAGAGATGGTACAAATAATTCTTGCATTGTTTCTGTTGAGCATTCTGCAGCATTTTCTCCTCATTATGTTAATAACCTAATTGAGCATAGCTTTCCAAATACAGGTTATTTACGAGTTTTTGATTATATTAAAGAACAACTTGTATGTGGTGGGAAAAGTTATTATGGTGCTCTGCTATGTTGCGCTTGGAGGTAACTGGCTTTTACTGATGTTCATGCTGCAACCTATTGCACTTTGTTTGACATTTTAATGCTTTAGATGTGATTGACAAATTGTTGCTTATCAGCCATGATGGCAAATACATTTTGACTGGAGGTGAAGATGATTTAGTTCAAGTTTGGAGTATGGAAGATCGGAAGGTAGTGGCGTGGGGTGAAGGGCACAACTCATGGGTGAGATTGTCGCTGAATAATGATTTGTTTAGGTAATTGCACAAACAATTATGGTAATCTTATCCAGTCCTTAATGCTGCTGACAGGTTAGTGGAGTAGCCTTTGATTCATATTGGTCATCACCAACTTCTGATGGTACAGGAGAGACTATAATGTATCGGTTTGGATCCGTTGGTCAGGTATTTGAAATATGATTAGTTTGATCTGAGAAGTAAGTGCTTATGGAGATTTCTTTCTCAAGTGCTTGTTGATTAACTTGAAAATTCAAGTTTCCTAAAATCTGGGCTTTTGCAAAACCCACATTTGTGATACTTCCAGATTGTCAGTTTGGTGCTAATGGTGCATTAGCTAGTGGATTGCAATCTTAATTTTTTTGGGTAGGATGAGATTGCTAGTAAAGATTTTGAGTATTTTTTTAAACCAATTTGAAAAGACACTGTTGGATTGGACTAGTAATCACAAGAAGTTACTTCTTGATGGTTGATTCCAAAGCAAAAGTCAGTGGTAACAATGTGCCAGATCCTTTGTGACGTGATGCTTTCCAATTCTGATGGCTATCTTTCTATCGTTTCTACACCAATACCAAAATCATTTAGAATTATAATTTTAGTAAAATAAAAGAACAATTATGTATAATGTTGACGAGTATCATGTCTTTTTCTTTTTCTTCAAATGAATGAATGTTCGGTGTTTCTTTCCAAAGCCAAATCACATTTGATGTCAAATTAACCTAGCTGATAACCAGGTGAAATATTAGAGCAGGATTGATGAAATTTGATGTAATATTTTCCAAGTGAAAATATGTTTTATCCAAAAGAGGAAGCAAAATAGTTTAGATTATGCTGAATTGACCTTTTCCTTAATATTTTTTCAAACACATGTGGGGAGTGTAGGGTCATAGTTTTTGGGCACATGTTGAAGAGCAGTTCCAGAAGTGGTTATGTAGTAATATGTAGTAATGCAGTTTGAGTTGAAACTTGTGGTTTTTGAGACCTATATGATTTTCAATAATCTCTGTGGTTTTAGTAGTATTCATTTGCTGATTCTTTCCCAACTTCTGACTTCTCATATTTGCTGGATACGATCCACATAATTAACCTTGTTGCAACTTACCTGTTTCTGCACAGGACACGCAATTGCTTCTGTGGGACTTAGAAATGGACGAGATTGTCGTGCCATTACGCCGGTGCCCACCTGGTGGATCTCCAACTTTCAGTACAGGAAGTCAATCATCACATTGGGACAGTGCTGTCCCTGTTGGAACTTTGCAACCTGCTCCAAGCATACGAGATGTACCAAAGATTTCCCCACTAGTTGCACATCGTGTCCACACAGAACCTCTCTCTGGCTTGATTTTCACTCAGGAATCTGTTCTCACAGTTTGTCGAGAGGGCCATATAAAAGTCTGGATGAGGCCGGGGACCACAGAGAGCCAGTCGGGCAATTCTGAAACTGTTTTAACTACCAGTTTCAAAGATAAACCATTGTTATCGAGCAGCAAGGTTGGGATTTCTAGTTACAATAAACAATGACCAAACCCCTTCATCAAATGTGAGGCAAAGCCAATCACTCTCTTATTTTTGTGGATTTGTATTTCAATTTGCTAGTGTGGCCGTTCTGTTATCAGCCGGTTGGTTGATCTTCTCACACTTTGCCATTGGAGAAGAAAGGTAAATCTAGTTTTCAGTGAGATTAATCAATTGGTTTCCATTGTATATTTAGGGATAAAAGAAATGCTATTGATGGCATTTAAGATAAGAGCTGTGGAGAGTATATATACATATATATATATATATATATACCCTCTTCTGTAAGTACAAAACGGCTTCATTTAGGCTTAAAAGAAATCTCTCTCTCTATATATATATTTAAAATTTACTGACAGGAATAATTAAAAGTTGCTTCTTTGAGATTTATTTTGTGCTTCCTTTAGAGCTAAGTGTTCATTTGATTCTCTCTTGGTAATGTAATGCTACAATTGCCATATAGTTTTGAAACACTAACAGCTTCTGTAATAATGACTATAGGAGACTTCTTCTTCTTCACTTATTGGCTTATAAGCCATTTTAGGAATTGTTAGACTACTAATTTGCTCATGAGTTTGAAAATGATAAATCTATAGATATCCTTGTTTGTTTCATTTATTGTTGTGCATAAAATTCGTTGGATCAGTACATGGATGGTCTCATACATTAGGTGCGAAAGTTTTTCTCGCATATGAATGTGTGAATCACTAGATATAATGTGTCTCATTGACATGACCCTTTTTTTGCACAAGGATGCATAGATTGTCTCATACATCAGGTGTGAAGGTTTTTTGCGCATTTGAACATGTGAACCATTAGATATAGTGCATCCCATCCAGGTGACCACTTTTTTCACAGATGGTCTAATACACTACGTTGGAAGGTTTTGCGCTCATCTGAAGGTGTGAACCATTTGATATAGTGCATCCAATCCAGGTGAGATGGTCTCATACACTAGGTGAAGGTTTTTCTTGCACAAATATGAATGCATGAATCATTAGATAGAGCAGGTCCTATTTGGATGACCGCCTTTTCGCAAAGTATGAAGGTGTGAATCCTTAGATATAATGGTCCTATCTTGATTTTATGGGATTCATTAAATCTAATGTTGAAATGAAACATAAAATTTGTACATCAATAGCCATTGGTAGTGCCTTGTGAAAGTGAAAGAACTAAGATTGTACCTTTTTTCTTTCCTCTTTTTAATGTCATTTTGGAGGATCTATGCATTATCTTCTTCTTCCACAAAAGGAGGAAACAAAAAATAAAGTATGATCCACTTTTCATTTAGTGGATTCTTACAGTGACCCAAATAAAGTTTCAAGTGGACTTTGTTCCCTCAACTCTCTGCAATTTGTTGGGACTTCTAGTTCTACTCAAAATATCATAATCCCTTTTAAGATGCCATTAGAAAAAAGTAATAACTGCAATTGCCTTTAAGATGATTGTCCGAACATCCCCTTTTCCATTCGTTAAAGTAAAAGTGACTGTAATTGACATTTCTCTTATCATTAAACAATCACCTTAAAAGTCACTGTAACTAGCATTTCTCTTACTGTCAGTGCCTTGTTTGACTATGGCAAACCAAATCATTAGAGTAGAATGTAAGTGATGAAGCATCAAAAGCTCAATTATGGTAAACTAATGGAGAAAAGAAGAGGGAAAAATCTTCTAAAAGCTAGCGAAGAAACCAGTTGATTTTAACAGAATAAACTTGCCTTCACTCTTCAAAAATGTGCACTTAATGTTCCAACTACTATATGTTTCAATAGAAAAAGAAAGCAAGAAAGAAAGAAAAGCAAATACCTATAAAACTAGTCACAACCTCGCAATTTTCATACCAATGCTAACATAAGTTACATCAAATTATCTACCATGTGTTGATGCTGAACCTCCTATTTCAAATTGTGGAGAAGCAGGATTTGTAGCGGGTTGATTAGCAGCTGCAGGCGGTTGATGATGTGCATCTGCCGGTGTCACACCCTGCGATCCACGCTGCGCATTTCGGTGAGCAACCCACTGTCTCCTCCATTTGAAAACCTCAGTTAGAACTGAGCTTCCACACATTGTTATTCCAAACCCAGAGAATGTGGCCAGTAGAACGGATAACACAGCATGCATATGCATCTGAAGATGTAGCAGAAACATATGAAACTATTAGCAG
Organism: Croton setiger; assembly: GCA_948099555.1. Lineage (NCBI taxonomy): Eukaryota > Viridiplantae > Streptophyta > Magnoliopsida > Malpighiales > Euphorbiaceae > Croton > Croton setiger. The sequence continues at coordinate 30,623 of CANUEY010297200.1, read as the reverse complement.
ATAGATTTTAATTCAATGATTCTGCAAATAAAAGTTTATCTTTTTTAACAAATTTGATCTTTTTGATCCTTCAAGACTGTAAACAAGCCAAGTTGTTCATGAATTGCTTGAAACTCAGCACCATAAAAGCTTCACCAAAAAACTTATAGAACCAAGCTATCGAGCTCATTCAACAAATAAGCCAACCTATTGAGCTCATTCAACAAATAAGCTAAGCTCCAGCTTAGGTGTTAGCTCGCAAGTCAGACTTATTAAGCTAGCTCGCAAGCCTAAATAAACAAATATTCAAGAAAAATATCAAATCAATGTTGTTTTGACTCGTCAAGCCTGAGACAAGCTCAAGCCTGGCTAGTCTTAAAACAAGCCAAGCTTGAGACTGAAATTCAAGCTCATCTCAAGCTAAGGCCTGAGTTCAAGCATGTCTGCTTGATCTTGGCGAAACTCTGCTTCTTTACAGTCCTTGTTGTGAAGAAGAACAAAGAAGTTTTTAAGTAAGATAAGCACTTACTAATGAATAGTAGAGATGAGCAGACAAGACCACTAATCCAAACTGAACAGTTGCATAAACCCAGACATACTTTCTCCTTACTGAGCACAATTTGCAAAGGAAGAAAAAAAACAAAATGAGATGAAATTTTCTGACTAGAAAAGAAATATGTCCGACCACACGAAAAATCAGCCCTACCCATTGTTGTTGATGTCATGGATGCAAGAAGTCCCATTATACAGGAAAAGGGGAGAGAAATGGCAATGGCTCCGGACCCAAGTTTTCCTACCTGTAAGAGAGAAAAGTTAGGAACTTTAAATATGCATGTGAAAAAAAACCAGTACTTAAGTTATTTTACGTACCAGAAGCTGTTCGAGGAAACAAAAGTAAGCAAGCATACTGACAATGACAAGAATTGGAACATCCTGCCAAACCCTGAAATGGGTATCTTTCATTAGATTATAACATTGGATTAATGTTTGATTAAGATAAAAAAGTGTGAAATTTAAGTTCTACTAATACAAATACTTATCCATATTTCATAAGGGTTAACATCCTGCTGACAAAATAAACCAGATACTAATGCCCATAAGGAACAACATATCTATATAAGCTAGTGTTTAACCAACTTATAAGCTGTTTTTTAACTTATAAGGGGGTAGCTAAAGTGTTTCTGAAAACTTATTTTAACATATTTCAGTCAATTTAAAATTGGATCTTACTAGAAGCATGCAATTCTTGGTTAACATCAATTAACCAACCTATTTTGATTTGGTTTATATCAGGATCGACCTGAGCCAAACTAAACTGGTTCTGTTTGAATTTGGTTAGACCAAAAATCAAATTGGTCAAACCAAGATGGACCAAACATTGGTTCTGCTAGTTTAAACGCATGCTCAAGCTAAAAGTTCTTGATTTTGTAACTAATAAAGTTTAGTATCTGATACAAAAGTTTAATAGTATTCTATTGCAGGAAAAGAATAGCTTTGCATGCCTGTATTGAGTCATTTCAGCTGCTCGAGCTCTACTTCCTCGAAGATTTTGAACTCTTAAAAGAGTAACCGGTAAATTCTTAACCTCTTGCTTGCATACATCACATGTCTTGTTACCTTTAATGCTAAACCATTTTATAGCACATTCTTGGTGAGCTAAAGCAAGTTCACCTTTACAGCTGCATTCCATTTTGAGCGTCTCGCCGCCTTCTCCCAGTTCAACCAAGCAGATTCTGCAAACTGCTTCTTCTTCTGGAATATCTTCACCACCATCATCGTTTTCATCTGAACCACAAGGCTAAGATAAGGCAAAGGTTGGTTATCACAATTTATGAGCAATATCCAAACATTAATTGCTCACATGACAGGAAAACACTTGCCTAAACACAGTGCATAAGACCACTTATGCATCAAGCGAATGAGATTTCAAAAGAACATCTGTCAAAATAGATTATAAGCAGTTTTTAACTTATAAACAGGTAAGTAAAGTATTTTTTAAAACTTAAATTTTAACTTATAAGTAACTTATACGAAAATTGGTATCTGCAACTTAAAAACAATCTCCTTCTAAGGAGATGTTGTTTGTCCAAATAAGACTAAAATCCTTAGTTATAAAATGACATTTGGGTGCAAATGGGAAATTAGAAACAAGTATGCATATAAATTACCATCATCTTTCCTGGGGGACGCCATTGATGTTGATGTCAAGTTCACCTCAACCACTCGCGGAGTAGTTGGAACAACACGAAATATGGCACCTGCTGAATCCAACCGCCTTAAGCTTCCCTCTTTGTTGTTATTAATCACAGGTACAGATTGTGAACGATGAATAGGTTTCTCTACTTTCTGCAAACATATTAGAAAATCGGTATACAAAATTGAAAAAGAAAAAATGCACAGAGCAAATTTTTAACACCAATGTTAAGCATTTTTCTTCAATCTAAAACACAGACACCATAATACATGTTCACAGCTGAAAAAAGGCATTCATACTCACAGGAAAACACGACGGATTTATTGCATTCCCTCCATGTATAGACTCAGGATTCGAGCGAGCTATAGGGGTAACTGGTAAAGACGAAGTTCTCTTTGTCCTAGATGTAAAATGCTTTGAAAGAGACATTGTCCTAGAAAGAAAACGCTTCTTGTCCACAGCCACAGTCGAACCTCCTAGTGCTAATATGGCCGCCTTCTCGAGATCTAAAGTACTAGTACGATTTTTGAAACTTAACTTAGGAATCATACTTCTTAAGTTTGATCTAGTTTTTGATGTAGAAGGGTCTATGGTATCATTGAATTTGATATGGCTGGGGCTTGGAACAGGCGAAAAGTTCACCCTTCTCGGGGGCGTTGGAGGCATTTGAACTGTCACAAATTCTTCTCTAACGTCGTCCATACTTCTTGGAGGTATGTCTAACACAAGATCTTGTCGCCTTTGCCGTAGATTCTCTGTATTTTCCTCAACTATTTCTGTTGAATCCCCAACCTAGGAAAGAAAATTAACCATAAATCAATATGTAACTCAACATATAAACACAAAAATGCCATAAAAGCATCCAAACAACATAATTACAGAATATTAACATGTTTCATCAAACAGAATAGCTATTTTGAAGATCCAAACATGCTAATCGGTCAAATGGTGACCTTCAGAAAATGATTAGTTGACTTCTGGTACTGATTGAGGGGGAACAAAGACTGAAGGTAAGCAATGGAACATATACCAAAAACATTAAAATTAACCAAAATTTCGTCCAGAACTACACTAGAAGCAGTCTAATTATGTCAAAATTTAATCAAGAATTTAACTAAAATTACACTACTAAATGTGCTGAATTGTTCTTCAGACAAAGAACAATCCTTAATTCTCTCAAACATGTTCTAGACATTAAAAGTAACACAGAAGAAATCCAAAACCCACAAACAGAAGCAAAATCTGATGCAAAATTCACAGTTTTTAAAAATAGGAAAAGATGATAGGTACAGTGGAAATTCCACCTAATATAGAACTGAAAAACAGAAATTCCAGCTAACAAAAAACTCACAATAATAAAAGCAATAAAAACAGAGAAAAAAGCAATACTCTTTTAATTGAAGGATCAACTGGGTTACTGCTATTGGAAGAAGCTGATTCTGTGGACTCATTATTATCATTGTTCATGGCTTTTTCTTCTTTTCCCATGTCTAATCTTCACATATATATGTATGAATTCTTGAAAAGACTCAAACTTTACAGAATTCAATAACTTCTGGGAAATAATTGTTCTTCAAATTTAACAAAAAATCAATTCTTGAATGGCTTCTGTGTGTGAGGAAGTTGAAAAGAAAGAAAAACTCAGGTTGAGGAACTGGGGAAGAAGAAAGTTGGCAAATTGGTGAGATGGCATATAAGCAACTGGCAAGTAAAAGAAAAGTTCGAATTATCTTTTTCTTTTATATAATATATTATATTCTTCATATATAAATATATATTTGTCAATTCTTTCTTGGCCAACAACAACAACTAGCGTAGGAAATACAGTAATTAGAGGGCAAGTAAGGTAAGCATATCTGGGTTGGTGTTTATTTAGGCAACCATATCATATCTAGCTGCGGTTGGGGGCATTAGAAGAGGTGGCCATGGCCATGGCCATCGAGTCCAGTTTAAACTCAAGAATCCAGTTTATAAAGATGCACCTTTCTTGAATTATATTCTATTTTATTTTTCTTAATTCTTGTATTAATCATAATTAAACAACTACTAATTAGAAAAATTAAATAATTAAGGAAAATTATTTTCCCATCATTACACTCTCAAATAATTGTTGAATTCTTGCTCTATTATTGTCATAAAAAAGCAAATTTCCTTCTTCCAATTAGGGTTCTTTGTGGTGCATATCCAACATAATTAAAAAAAAAGAAAAATAAAAAGTATAAAAAGGTAATTTGTTACAATTAGAAGAAGACAAGCAAGAGATAAACTTGATTAATATTTAATATTTAACCCAAAAAAGATAATCCTTAATTAAAGTATATTAACAAAACATATTTTAAAGGTCAAATACTAAATTTGTTTTAAATAAATAAATAATAATAATAATAATAATAATAATAATAATTAATAATAATAATAATAAATATTATTTTCAACTTTTCGAATGGTATCATCATCATATGATTAAACAATTAATCTCATGATTAGCTATTGTTGTAGAACATATATCAACTTTATTATTTTAAAAAGAAACATTATATATTATTTATTTAATTTTATTTTAATCATATATAAATAATATACATATTCTATCTCCATCATACAAATATTTAATTAGTAATTTCATTTAAATTATTTTATTTATTTATTTTTATATTCAACTTGTAATCACATAATAAATAATGTTTGAAATTTGAGCTATGTTAGTTAATTATAATTGGTATAATGATGTGACTAAAAGATCGACGGAAGTGAGGTGGCAGTGTAATATAATTTATTTATTACATTAAGAATTGTAATTAGATTGCATTATAATTTAATTTTCTTAATTTATTTGTCACATTAAGAAAATTAAATTTACAATCAAGAGTAGGAAAAATAAATATTTTCTTATTTTCCCCTAAATAAATATTTTCTTATTTTCTCCTAAATTTACAATTAAGAAAATTATATTTTTCGGAAACATTCGCAACTTAAATAAATTTTTTATTTTATTTTTTAGTATATTGATTTTATATTGAACGAAACGGGCAAAATACAATTCGACAAATCGAACCGAAAAATACAATTCGACAAATCGAACCGAATAGAACTGAATTGAGACAATTTGATCATTTGGTAAGCATACACATTATGTATTTTTCTTAATGTGGAAGAAAAAACACATATGGTATGGAAGGCAAGAAAGAGAGGGATGTGAATAAAGTGGGTCATGCCATATATGTATATGAACCACATTGTATGGACTAAATCTTAAAGGTTAGGTTTTTTTACATTATAGATATACTTTATTTTCATAAATAAATTGTTTTTAATTTTTATTTTTTATATAAATATAGACATAAATTTTATTCAATTTAATTATTAATATATGTTCTATTTAAATAAAAAATAATATATTTAAAAAAATTTAACTCTTTTATTACTTTGAAATCAATATATAAATTATAAATTCATTTATATGTTACATAATACAAAATTTTAGACAATGTTAAATAAGTATATATATTATTTTCTAAAATAGAAAAAGTATACATATCAAACTAATGTTAGGATCAACAAATATTGACACACCTAAGAATGAACCAAATCCAATGCATTCTAAATCTCACAAATGGGCCAACAAACGCCCTAGTCAAGGCCCAGATGAAATTCCTTAATTACAAGGGATGAATTAAGTAAATAGCAGAATTTTAAATTTGGTGTTAACTATATATATATATATATAGTTAACATTGGAGTTGAGCTCCTTTGCCGCTGTCCCCTTTGCCAAAAACATTCTACTTGCAATTTGAGGGTATAGGCTAAAAGATTTGGCGCTAATGAGTTGTCTGGTACCTTTAAACTGAACGCCTTTTAAAATCACGTTTGCAGCTTTGAATCTACGTCGCTAGAGTAAAACAAAACCAAAAGGGTTAATCGTTGTGAATCGAAGTGATTTAGTTAGTTTTCTTGATGATTTCAGTCAATTAGAAGATTGCTAGCAAATTTCTTCACATTTCCGGAGATAATCAACAACAAATAGATGAGTTACATTAAAAAAGTTGAAGGTGGGGTAGTAACTCTAACAAAAAACGTAGAGGAGAAAGAAAGAATAATACAACATTGAAGGATGATAATAGCTTCCTCCCTAAAATATTTGTACCTTTTTATTTAGGTTATTTAGGCAATAAAATGTAAAAAAAAAAAAAAAAATTATCCTTTAAGTGTTAATTTTTTTAAAAAAAAAATACATATTTAATGTAAAATATCAATTTACATATTAATTTGTATTTAAAAATAATTTAGGGTATAAAAATAATTGTCATAAAAAAATCTATTTTAATATTAATGGTATATGAAAATTAATTTACATACTATTTAATATGTAAAAATATTAAGTATATAAAAGTAATTATAAAAAAAATTACAGTAAAAATTAATTTACATATGTACGAATATAAGAGTAATTATTAAAAAAAAATTAATATATTATGACATATATTTAAATAAAAATTGCTATTTAGTTAATTTTCACTAAATTAAACCAATAAAGCCCCAAAAATCAAAGTCCAAATTCATAAGAAAAGGGTCTAAAGTCTGAAGAGAGATAGACCCAAGCCCAACCCAATAGCAGAATATACCAACGTCGGCTACAGCTTACAGGCCATAAAATGGGCCCACCCATGTCTCTTCCGTGACTGTTGATGTTGTTTGGTGGGTTTTCACATTAAAATACCTCAACGGTCTAAGCGGTCTAATCTGCTAATAACTACAAAAGGTGGAGCCAAGTTCCACGCGCTTCTGTCAACTAATAATGCACCTCCACCTGTCTTTATTTTGCCCACTCCGTACATACATTACACAACATTATCTTATCAATTTTATGATCTTATGGTTGCAATTATGATTGATTTAAAATCACTAATAATGTTTTTTACTAATTTGGAAAAAATTTTGTTAAATGACCTAAATTGAATACATTTAAAGCATTAGGGATCATTTGGTAAAATTCATTCAAGTTAGTGAATAATTTAAAAAAATTGAAATTTAGATAAATTGGATGTGATTAATTTCAAGGACTAATTTGAGCATTCACCCCTTTAAATTTACATAATTTTTTTAAATTTTTTAAAAAATAAATGGCGGGATGAAAAAAATTTAACCATATGTATATTTTGTCACATCATTGTATACAAATCTGTTAAATTTAGCGTTATTTATATGTTTTAGATGTAAAATAATCGAAATTAATTATTAAATTTATCGCTCGCGCATAATTATATATTAGATCACTAAAAAATTTAAAATGTTTATTCTTTTTAAATTTTAAAATATTTTTTTAGAAAATTTTTAAAAATTATTTTTTTTTTTTTTTTGGTTTTAAGCAAAAGATTGTACTATAAATATTATTAGCGTCGCATTATTGGTTGGGTATCAAATGATTGGTCTACTTTCCCACTAAACATTAAAACTTTAATGTTGTTTAATAAATAATAATGCAAATTAATGACATTTTAAATGTTGGAATATGTTGTTTTATTCGAAAATTATAAGGTGGAAGTGCCATAGCCTTTCTTTTTCAGAAGGTTCTTTTTCCATACACTTTGATATTTTGTAAATAATTAGATTAAAAAGTTAGAAAGAATTTTTTTTTTATTAAAAAAAGAAAAGAATTATAGTAAAAGTATTATTATATAATTAATATATATTTATAATTTTATGACTCAATCAAGTTCAAATAATTTCAGTTTTGCCGAATATTGAATTGGCCTGTTGAATATTAAATTAATCAAATTGAGAATTAAATTCACTAAAATTTAACTAATCCAGTCGAGACCAAATTTATAAAATGAAATATATAGCAATTTTTAAAGAAATGTTATCATAAAATATTATATTTTTAAGTTTAAAAATAATTTTTAATCTAATTATCTTTTTATAGTTCTTAAAAGTATGCTATTATAAATATAATATTTGTTTTGTCTTATAATTAAAAATTTACTATTTTAAAATATTTTAAAATTTAACAAGAAGGTTAGAAATAAATATTTTAATTTATTTTTTTTAAAAAATTTACCTTGTTTTGGAAGTTTCTAATTTCATTAATGTATTATTCATTCTTAAAAAAAAAAAAAATGTTAATGTACATTAGTAACAAAGTAAGAGTCAAAATCTGAAATTAAGCATAAATTTAAGTAAAAAACAAAAATTGGTATTGGGTTAAATGACTTTTGTTTTATCTTTATTTAACATCAAATGACAAAAATAGCAACTAAATTTAGTGGGTAAGCATTAAAAATCGCAATCGATCCGAAACCACATTGAAATGGAACCAAAATGCGGTTAATCGAGTAATTCGGTTTGGTCTGTAGTGGTAAAAATTTGAAAACCGAATGATTCAATCTAGTTGATGATTTTAGATGTCTGCGAACTGAATCAAACAAAAAATCATCTAACCATTAGTTAAAAATATATCGGTTTTCTTTCTCTGGTGTCCTTTTCAGGTTTCGATTATTTATGCGGTTTACCAATTTAGTTTCAGTTTGGCCAATCGAACCGAACAAAAAAACTCACCCCTAATCAAATTCAAATACAATTTTGTTAAAATTATTAATTAAGCTTCCAATCTCTTTTTTAGGGAATCAATCGTAATATGGAATCTTTTTCATGTTAATTAAGATTAAGAACACACATATGTCCGACTTTATTAATTTTGTTATCGAAGAAGCTTCCTAAACACGACACGTGTAGTGATGACGTCAACGCACGTAGTTCACTGTACTATCGCAATACTGCTCTAGATCCAACCCTCTTCTTATTATAGCTCTTCTTCCTCCATAGCTTCTTATCACACACAAGCTCACTTCTTTTTTTTTTTCTCTTCTGTAAAGATTCGATCTTTTTTTTTTTGTTTTTCTTAGCCGTTTCTCTGAAATTCAGTTCATTTCAGTGTAAAAAAACCCAGAAAACTGCGAGCAATGTAATTATATTTGTAGTATAATAATGTAGAGATCTGGAACGAATCAATGGTGTGGTTCGATAAAGGAACAATGGAGTTCGAGTCTAATACTAGAAGGGTTCCTAGAAGAGTTTGGTTAAAGGTTCAAAAATCAATGGGTGTTCTTGTGGGTGGGAATCACACTTCTTCCAGGTTTTGTACTCGCTAATTTAATTTTCTTTTTCCGTTTGGCTTTTAATCTCTCAATTTTCAAATCATAATCTTGTTTTTTCGATAATTTCTTCGAAACCCATATTCTCAAATCCTTTGATTTGATCGAATTTGCCATATTTGAGGTTAAGCTTGAAAAGAACATATACCTATACCTTGAAACCCTCTGGTTTGATCAAATCCTTGAACAAGTTGCAATCTTTGAGCTTAAAAAGTGAGAATTCCAATGGATGTAAAGGCTTTTAGAGTTCAAATCCTTGGTGGATCTCTAGCTAGGCGTTTGCTTCTACGTGCATTTATGCTTGCCTTGACACTTTCTATTATCCCTTTTGTGCAAATCCTTTCTGGGACTGATCCAGTGTTTCTAGATTCAGTGAACTTCAATGAATGTGATGCTCCGTTTATGATAACGGGTACAAATTTATTTACGAATCGGATTTTGATACCCTTTTGGCATTCATCTGACTGCAAAGAAGATATGAAGTTAGCTACTAATGTTGTCAGAGAGATAATGGGTAAGAAATTACTGGATTTTAGTGCCAATGCTCTTTGTGTTGGTGATGGTTCAGCTTCTGCTGTTTATGCATTGCGAGAGCTTGGATTTGCTAATGCTTGTGGTGCTCACCGGAGCCCCTTTTTCTCGTTAAGGCAGAGAAGGTTTGTCTATGAGCTTCAATATACAGACAAATCCTTTGATTTTGTGTTCTCTAGGGACTTGGATGAGGTTTCTATCCCAGCTGTTCTCGTGCTCGAAATCGAGCGGGTGTTGAAGCCCGGAGGAATTGGTGCTATGCTTGTGGGTTTTACTGGTCCAGTCCCGAATGGTTTGATTAGAAGTGCTACACCAGTTTCATTATTGTTGAAAAACTCCAATGTGGTTCATGTTGGTTATGTTCAAGAAGAGTATACATTGGTAGTTTTCAAGAAAAAGATTGATAAAGTTGGTTACTTTGAGCAATTCGTGTTGCCGGCGGATTGCCAATCTGTGTCCAATAACAAACCCTTTATGAAATTGCTTGAGCCTCTTGTGGAGAAGAAAGAGATGGGGTTTGAGAAAAAAATGGCTTATTTGCCCAATTTCATGGATGTGCATTCAAGGAAGAAGAAAGTTTTTATCGAAATTGGTGCATCCGAACGACTGAATCCCAATGTTGCAAATTGGTTCATACCATCTTATCCAGTGGATCATAAGGATTTCAACATCTATTTTGTTGATCACAACACTTCAGTCCTGCTTTCTTGTGTTAAAAAGCCTGGTGTCACCTTCATTTACTATCCTGGCCTCTCAGCCGAGAAGGTCACTGCTTCGATAGCTGATGTTGAAGATCTTGATCCTTCACTGGAAGATGAGGGATTCGATTTCCTTGGCTGGTTTAGAGAAACGGTCGAGCATGCAGACTTTGTAGTCTTGAAACTGAGGGCGGGGGAGACTGAATTGAAATTCCTCACTGAGTTGTATGAAAGCGGAGCTTCGTGCTTCGTAGACGAGCTTTTCCTCAGTTGCGGAGGCGGAGACAATGGCAAAACAAACAAAGAATGCATTGATCTTATAAAGAGTCTTCGAAGCACCGGCATGTATGTTCATCAGTGGTGGGAGGACTAATCGCCAATTGATGTACTGCAAGCAAGATCTATCTATATCCTATTTGAACCATACTTATTCATGCGTTTGCATCTGTGTTCGTGTATGTGTTGTGTTTGTATCTGTGTTCGTCTGTGTTGTGTTTTGTGTTGTTTGAGGTTCCTCACACCATAGATGTAGTGAGGACATTTCCAAGATGCTCAGTAGTTGAGCACTTGATGATAATAAAATAAACAATCAATATCAATCGTGTTGTGTTTGCTGTTCTTGAATAAAGTTTGTTGTGTGCTTATTATGTCTAATTGGTATTGTTCCATTTGAGGTTTCGATTTTCAACAAAATTGGTGTTAGAATATAGTATTGAAATCGTAATTTTATGCTCTGATGATGGTTACATTATGGAAATGTCGTAATTTTACGAACACATGTCGGTGGAGAGAATAGCAATTCCATAATGTATTGCTGTTTACTTGTAGGGTCAAAATTATGGTACCAACAAATTTTATATGGTTTGTTTTTCGTCCGTTGTCTTTTTAACTTGCCATTATTGCATCATGATTGAATACCACCTACACCATAAGCGACACTTTTCTTTTTCCTCCTCCAAAAAATTAAAACAATACTATTTTAAATATACTAATATTTAAATTTTTTGAGCCGCTTCGTAATTCTGGAGTAGGGCTAAACAAATCGGTTAGAAACCGAACCAAACTGGTCGGTTACCGAATGCACTAAATGAGTAAGTGAAATTGAAATTGAGTTTTTTTAGTTAACTGAAAACCGAAATCGAAATTTTCGGTTAACCAAAAATGAAACTAAATAACCAATCGGTTGAAAACCTATTATGAAAAAGTTATGCAAATCGGTTAACCGAAACCGAAGCAGAAAGAAGAAAGAGAGGAGAAAAAAAAAATTTCCAAAACGACGTCATTTTTTAAATATTGAAATTTGATTTTTCAGTTAACCGAAATAACCAAAAATTTTAAAAGTGATAACCGAAAAACAAAAAACTATCAAAATTTCGATTAACCGAATTGAAACGGCTCGGTTTTGGTTCTAACCGAAGTTTGCCCAGTCTTATTCTGGAGTATATTTAAAATAAACTAATTAAATATCTTTTTATAAAAAAATACTTGTCTATATAAAAAGGACTAAAGAATATTTTTGCTAAAAAAAAAATAATATAATAAATCTAAGAATATGATACCATACCAAACCAATTAATGTATTCATGTGAACTTTATTGCAATTCCATTGCTTTACAGATCATCTTGCTCTTATTTTTCTTTTTCTTATTAGAAAAAAAGGTCCAATTTAGCCTTCAATTTGACTCCAATAATCTAAATTAATTATTTTTTTCTATCTTAAATACTTTTAAATTTAGAAGTTAACACACATTTTATAAAGACAACCTATTTTTTCATAATTACTAAGATTATTAATAATCTTTATTATCTTGTTTGATTAGCACGCTGAGAGATAGGAGCTTGCTAGTTTGACTCAACTTGACCCATAAAATTCATGTAATATCTTCCTAGTTGTCTAGATAGTATATTTAAAATAAATTAATTAAAATTATTTAAAAATAATAATAAAATTTATAGGCTAAGAAACTGAGGCACAGTAAGAGCTTAAAAAGCTTCATCTACAATTGTGTTTAATGCACCAAGAACCTTCCATAGGCCATTTATCTCATTTACATGGCCAAAGCTTATCAGACAAAAAGCTAAAGGCCTTCTGGATAGAGTTCAGAGACTGGCTGACAAGCCGAAGATGTGCTGCCTGCTTGCAAGCGAGCTGGTATGCAGCAGACGAGTTAAACCTCTTGTGGCTGCATGCTAGCTAGAAGGGTTCAAGTTCGAATAAAGTCGTAAGGGACAAGAAGAGGGGTTCTGATCACTCAAATATGAAAATGGCTGCTACTCACACATTTGTAAATGTGCTAATTTGTCTACAATGCAAATAAGGAAACAAAGCAAGTTCACTTAGGCATTGCACTTGCAATGGTAGCAACATGAGCGAGTTCTTAGTACTCAATTCTCTCGTGTATTTGGTATTAAGGCACTCGCACCATTGCAACACTTGCACGGTGCACATATTTTGGGCAATCTACTGGTCCGGTTGTGCCTTTCAACTCTCGACCGACTCTTTGGCTTACCTAGCTATAATCAATTGCAAAGTGCTGTAATGTTTGCTAGCACAAGCTCACTTTTTGACATCAATCTCATGTAAACTAGCATTAGATAAGAGGACAAACCTGGGATTGCAAGAAAAGCATTGAGTTTTGGTGAGCCATTTTCTGCCGCTCCTTGAGCAAAGAAGAAACTGCAAATCAATGTCAGCCATAACAGTCCTTCACGATCGATCAAAATCCATATATGAAAGAAAAATGATAATTCAAAATGCCAAACTCAAATAGATTATGAAAAAGATCTTCATATTCAACCAAAGCAAGCATATATTACATCTCAAATTAATTAATGACGCCCGCATTCATAAGCTGGAGGCATTGGCTCAAATATTTTTTGGCACAATGACCAGCATTTATCACTGCCATACAACAGATTTTGCTTACAATTTCCTCTTTGATTATTGGAAAACAAGAAAATTAGAAGGGAAAAAGAAAAAAGAAAAAAACTACTATACAGCAAAGTAGAAGCAATTTCTCTGCTCATTCTTCAGTCCCATTGTTGATATTTATCTCTAAAAGCCTCTCTACTGGTTGTCTGCAAATCGGGCACCTATTTGTTTGGTACCTCAAAACCTTTGCACATCCACTGCACATACACTGCAACCACAGGATAAAAATTAGAAAAACATATATCATTAACAAAATTTAAGGGCATTGCTTATAAGTTCATCAAATCTCTTTATATGCAGTTTTTAAATTCTATAAGCAAATGACAAGTAATAAACCAATAATCATCAGCATTGCTAAAGACCCCCTTAGTATGGGTTTCTAAAGGAAGTTCACTTACCATGTGGCGGCAAGGAAGAACAGTAGTATCCCGTGGTTCAGACAAGCAAATTACGCATTCTTTTCCTGGGTCATTTGCATCAACATCATCACCTTCAACTGAATTCCCAATCCCATATATCTCCTGCAACTCATATCGTACCCCATTCACCCACAAAATCTGCTTTGTCACCCTCAGTTGAAACTCACCTTTCTCCTTCTCAAATATTGCTCGTGTTATTTGAGAATTTGTGGTTCCAGTTTGAAACTGTTGGTTTCCTTCTGGTCCATTTTGGTTATCAGAAGGAGGAGGAGGAGAAGGGGAAGCCTCTGCTTTTACTGCTAGAGGAAAAACATCCATATCACAATCTTGTAATAATTCTTTCTCCTCTAAGTCAGAGAAATCAATTCCAGTTCCAGATGGTTGTCTGAACTTCTGGCCTAGGCCCTCTTGGAAATTTACACTCACTATAGGAAGGTTTTCCTTCAATGGAGTCAGCACACAATTTTCGCCTTCTTTCGCAAAGAAAATGATAGTGATGCTGTTTGAAGAACAAATAAACAAAAACTTTAATTAGAAGAAACTTCAATAATTCAAAATTCATGAAAGAGTATTCGCTTCGATCACATATACTGTAACACAATCTCCAAAGTTTTATAATGAACTAAATTCCAAATCTTTCCAATATAAGGAGACTAAGAGAGTGTTTGGCATTGATTAAAAGTGGTTTTTAAGCCCCTTTTAACTTAAAATCATCCATTTACCTATTTGTCTGGACTTTTAAATCAGCTTACAAGCTGTTTTAATAAAAGCTAAAAGCATAAAAGTTCAAGCAATATCAAACACCCTCTAAGCTACTACCATCAAACAGAAGCAAAGAATCTATTAATTGAAGCTTAATTTTGATTAATTTTAAGCAACCTCTAATGGAAAATAAGCTGATCAAATCAAGAACTTACGAAAAACATATCAATCTAAGCTTTTCAAAAACAAATTCCCATAACAGAACAGACAAGCAAATCCTTTCTTTTTACATGGCTAGAACAATATAAAAACATACAAAAGGTACAATCCTTTTCTTAAAGAACAAACAAATTTCTATCTCATGTCAGTTTGAATTGGAAATTGAAATAAAGCAAATTAAGAATCAAAAGTTTCAAAATTTAAGATTTTTACCTTCCAGCAACAGTAGCATCAAATGTAAAAGCAACAAGAAATTTTCCAGGATTCTCTTCATCAGGCTCAAGTCTCAAACTTTCCTTCTTCAAATTAACATCATTTCTAATAGTAACCGCCTTCTGGTGCTCCACATACGGCGGAGGGGGTGCCAACATAGGTCCACAAGGGTATCTACCACCAACCCAGTGAGCAGGGTGGTCGACACGGTGGTGGTGATCATACGGAGCTGGCAAAGGAACCTGCATGGCCGTAAGCGGTGGATGGTAGTATTCAGGGTAATGATAATACGGCGGAGGTGGATTTGAATTTGGGTATTGCGAAGGGTAAGGAGTAGCTGCGGCAAATACATAACGATTGGCTGTAATTTCCGGCTGAGGCGCGGCAGGTGGAGGAGGTGGTGGATGACTCCGCCTATTACTATGTCTCCGGCGTCCGTGACCGGCGCTACTACCAATATTACCCATTTAAATTCAGTTATAAAAAAGGCAGAAATGAAAAAGTTCACAACTTTCGAGGAATTGTAACGAAGAAAATGGATCTATGGGTTGAAGAAGAAGAGAGAAAAAAGGAGGGAAAATGTTCTTCGCCAGAGGAGAAGAAAAAGGAAAGAAGAGATAAGGAAATGGAGACGAGTGGGGTGGTGGTGGTGGTGGTGGTGGTGGGGGGTGGCGGGTGAGTGGTATAATGGGGATTGCGTAAACCTCAACCCAACCCAACACAAATCTTCATCATGAGATTAGAGATGGATATTATGCAAAAGTTGCCTACTTTTTCTCTTCTTTTCATTTTTCTTGATAATAATAATTAATTTTTTGCTTTTGTTTAACCATAATCAATTTTGTATATAAAATATACATTATACAAATTATAATAAATTCTAATATATTTTTTCTTAAATATATATTTTCAATTTTTTAATTCTTTTCAATTTTGTTTCCAAAAAATAATTTTTTAAAAAATCAAAACATAAACTATTTTTATTTAAAATTAGTGGTAACCTTATTCCAATTCATCTTCCTTTAAATTAATGAAGAAAAATAAATAGTGGTAGACGTATTTGCTGTTGATAAACACAATTTTTTTTAATGCAGTAAAAATGGCTGTAATTGCAATTTTTTTTACATAAGTACTGATGCTTCATCAGTCTATGCTCAAATCGGTACAGCTGAAGTCTAAGTCTCTTTCTCTCACACCAGCTCAGGTTGGTACAACTGAAACTTAGGCCTCTCTCCCTCACACCACGTCATTCTTCTTCTTCTTCTGCCAAGGCGCCTCTTCCTCACACTGGCTCAGGTCGGTACACTGAAGTCTAGGCCTCTCTCCTTCACACCACTCACTCTCCTTCACACCACTCACACCGGCTTAGATCGGTACAGCTGAAGCCTCTCTTCCTCACACCACCTTCTTCTTCTTCTTCGTGCTGATGATGATGATTTCACTGTGGTTGAGAATAGTCGGAGAAGAGCAAGAAACGAAGAAGAAGTCGTGATGGAGAATAGTCAGAGAAGAGCAAGAAACGAAGAAGAAGTCGTGATGGCCGATTGATGCAGAAGCAGAACGCAACTTTTCATTATCTGGAGAAGAATCACTTTTCTACTGCTTGGGTTTTGGTCGTGTCGTCGGAGAAGAGTTATATTGTTTTCAAATGTTTGATTGTGTTGTCAGTTTTTGAAATGTAAGATCTTGATTGTGTTTGTGGTTGACAAAATGAAGCTTAGTTGATTCCGACGATTATCAAACCAAAATCCATGAAGATTCTAAGTTTCCAATGAGTTTTTGGCCTGAAAATTGAATTTCTAGTAAATTGAGTCGCTGGATAAATTACCAGAAAACTGCAAGTATGCTAGAATGTCATTTGGAAATGTGTTGTAAACCCATCATATACTCTCAATAACTTGTAGCTAAAAATATCCATAGCTTTTATTTTCAAATAAGTAGACCATTTTTGCTTTTATTTTCAGTATTACGTGTATTTTGTAATTTTTAATAATTTTTTATAAGAGTAATATAATCAATTGGGGGTGGGGTTGGTGCAGTAATATTTTTCTTAATAATAAAAATAAAAAGAAGTGAGACTTATTTTAAGACATACGAAACGTGCTTAAAGAATATTTAGTAAAACATAAATTAATTAATATTTGAGCCTTTGAAATTCAAAGAAAATATATTAATTTGTCTTAATTTGACAAACTAATTATTAATTATCCAAAGTTTAACCTCGTCAAACTTTTTACTACTTCTTGTTCGAGAATTATTGTCTTTGTTAAATATTTTTGTAATATTTGATTATTATTTCTTTTATTTAGGGTTTGCATGGGTTATGTATTATATTAATACATAATAACGATTACGGTTTGAAATTTCGTTGAAAACGGTTTTAGTTCGAAAGCGGGCCGAACTGATTTTCCCACGGACCGAGCCAGGCAGGCCCAGCGGACCAACCCGGCCATGGCCACCTCTATTCTTCTTGTCCTCAACCGCTCCTTAGCTTCTTTCACCATTGTTTTCTTGATGCCACTCATTTAGGTTATTAAAAAATATTTCTATTCCTTTCAAATATATATATTATTTACTTATTTTATTAATTTGATTTGAATTTATTTATTTGTCTGTTTAAGATATAATTTTAGATTAGCTATGAAAGGCAATCAAAATTATTGACTTTAATGCAATTTTTTATGGATATTTAATTTGTTGGGTGGGAATTAAATACCTAATATTCGGCATTTGGGATTTTTTTTTTTTTTTAAGAGCAACTTTTGCATTAGTTATATTATATGGTTTGGTTTGAATATTTTATAGATTTGCATTTTTGACAACATTATTTTTAAAATAATTTTATATATTTCAATAATTTACTTCTTTTCTATACTTATAATATAGTTTTACTTTTCTAAATAATATTGCATTTTAGATTTTCTAAATAGCAAATATTATATTGATTGATTTTATTATTATTATTATGTTGAATAGTTAAAATTATTTAATAAGATATACTAATTTACAAAAATTCACATATTTATTCTGAATTTAACATAATTATCTTGTACAATTTTTCCTAAAATTATTTTTGATTACATTAAAAAAATAAGTAATATAATCATTTCAGCATTAACATTTAACAATAAATAAAATATTTAATTTTAAAATAATCAATTTTTTTGTATTTTAAAAAATAAATTTAGTTACTTGTACTTATTTTTCAATAACATCTTTGGGAATTTGTACTTGTCACTTCCAGGCTTTATGCATAATGTAATATACTCTTCGAAATGAGCTATAGAACTTTACATGAATGTAATTTGTAAATTTGACTAAGTGGATCATAGCCATCATTTCCCATGAAAGGTCCGCCCTTGGTTGAATCTAAGTCCAACTGAATCATGGGGCAATGGTTCAGTTCACGACAATTTAAGAACTTAAGCGGTTCAATCATGGCTCAAGCTAACCGGACCTGGCCAAGTCTAACCCTCCATATGCATTCAATGAAAATGATATTTACAATTTTTTTTTTCTTTGAAAGATATATTTTTGTGTTTAAATTTCAATTTCTTGATTGGTTAAACTAAATATCCTCATCTAGACTTGTTCACGGGTTGGGTCAGGCTACTTTCAGGTCCAGCGGTTTAAGGTTTGAACAGGAGAAAGACCGGAATTAGATTAGTAATCGGCGGTTCGATAACGAACCGATTAATCGACGGCTTACGGTTTATTTTGCAAGTTGTGGCGGGCTAGACTAAAGTTTATGTTGAACTTGAATCGGACCGCTCCTTCATGGTTTTGGTTCCCTCGATCTGGTTCAATGACGGACCGGCTTTGCTTTGGTTAATTAACAGGCCAAAACTGCTGATTTTTTAATCCGACCAGGACATATCCAAGCCTATCCTCATCCCATTCCTGAACATGGAAAAAATAATATAACTAAAACAAACATAGTTGACAAAAAATTTCCAAACTGTTCATCCTCATCTACATTATTATATTATATGCTTACATAACCAAGTTGCATGAAATTATTCATTATTCAATATGAAAAAGAAAATCGAATTAATATTGTGAACTCCAAAGCCATAATTGAACGAGTCAAAAATACCCAAACAAAACGATCACACCATCTTTTTCCATTTCTGTTTCTTTCTTTCTTTGTTTCCTGTAAAATTCCTAATCTTCTTCTTCTTCTTCTTCTTCAATCTCATTATAATCTTCCATTTAATTCATTATTCCATCAACATTATTTATACATTTCATGTTCTTGCTTCAAACCCATTTCAAAAACCCACTTTAAAAATCCAAGATTTGCTTCTGCACTACCATCATGAAGTTGTTTTCTTGCTTTGGTTCAAGTTCTATGATTTCTTCTTCTTCTTCTTCAAACTCTAAACCCACCATTAACAGTATCAAACCAGGTAATAACAAGTTTTTCTTTTTGTTATTATTATATAGATATCTTGTTTTAATAAATTGATTTATATATGATTAATATTAGGTTCTTGACAGCTGTGTTGTTGTGTTCAAAAACCAATAACAAAATTAAACCAGCAGGTGAACTGAACCCAGGAGAAAATCTAAAAATTTTCTCTTGTCAAGAACTGGGAATTGCTACTCATGGCTTCTCTTCTTCTAACAAGATTGGAGAAGGTGCTTTTGGTTCTGTATTCAAGGTATTTAATTGTTAATTTAATTCTAGTTAATTAAAGAAATTAATTAAATGATAATGCAAGTTTAAGTGTTAATATATTTTGAGTAAGATTTGATGGGAATTTTTGCATTTTGGCTATGAAGGGTCGACTAGGAGATGGTTCTATTGTTGCTGTAAAGGTTCTGTCAATAGAACTGGAATCTATGCGTGGTGAAAGAGAATTTGTATCAGAATTAGCTGCACTATCTAATATCAAACATGAAAATCTTGTTGATCTTCAAGGATGTTGTGTTGATGGAGCTAAGAGATATTTGGTTTATGATTATATGGAAAAAAATAGCTTGGCTCAAACCTTTTTAGGTAAGCATTATTACATAGGTTCTTCATTCTTGGCGCAATTCTTGTTTCTTGATCCAATTCTTGATTCTTGACTCAATTCTTGATTGTTTATTCTTGGTCCCACTCTTGATTCTCCATTCTTGGTTCTTGAATAATGAGGATTCAATGTGAATATTCAACTTTCCTGATTGAAATCTTGATTCTTGGTTCAGTTGTTGATTCTTAGTCCAATTCTCGATTCTTGGCTCAATTCAAATTCTTGGTGCAATTCTTGATTCTTGAATCTTGAATAATGAGAATCAATGTGAATGTTCAACTTTCATGATGGGAATCAAACTTCTAATTTATGAATTCATGTTTGGTTACTAGGAAAAGAGGAAAACAGGATGAAATTTAGCTGGGAAACAAGAAAAGGAATTGCTTCAGGAGTAGCAAATGGGCTTGCTTATCTTCATGAAAAGGCTAATCCACAGATTGTGCATAGAGATATTAAAGCAAGTAATATACTTCTTGATCACAATTTCAGGCCTAAAGTTGCTGATTTTGGCCTTTCAAGATTACTTACAGACAAGGCTTCTCACATAAGCACTCGCGTCGCAGGCACATTGTAAGTTTTGCATTGAGTTTCGGATTGTTTTGTTGAAAAATTCTTCGTGTTTGAGTTGGTATAACAGTTCTATTATATAATCTTTTGCTATAAAAAGAAGCATGAAAATCTATAGCTTATAGTTTCCAAGCTAATGACTTTTCTTGGAACCTTATCAGAGGATATCTTGCTCCAGAATACGCCATTACCGGACATTTGACAAGAAAATCAGATGTTTATAGTTTCGGAGTTGTACTATTAGAAATCATTACAGGTTCACCAGCAGTAAACTTCAGTTTAGAACTTGGAGAACATTACTTAGTACAAAAGGTGCTAACTTTTAAAACATCATTAAATTTTCATTGTCTGTATACAAATTTTGAATAACTAATAAATCATTTGTACAGGCCTGGCAAGCTTACGAGGATGGAAAACCGTTAGAAATCATAGATTCTACACTAAATATGAACTTTCCTGAAGAAGAAGCTCTTAGATTCTTGATGGTAAGTCTACTTTGTCTGCAAAAAAATGCGAAGCTCCGGCCGCAAATGTCAACTGCAGTAAAAATGCTGAATAATGAAATTGAGGTAAGAGATTTACAGATTTCTCAACCTGGGATTGTTTCAAATTTGATGGATATAAGGTTGAATGAAAAGAGCAGTAATTCTTCTGATAAGTGTACAAGCAATAGTTCACAGAGTTCTGTATATTTTTTCTAATTTTTGAAAATATTACAGAATTTTATGATTAACTTAGATATAATTACATGTGGAGGATTTTTTTAATTAACAAGTTTTGTCAGTTTTTTTTTTTTTTTCTTTTTTAGAAATTATTTGATTTGTTAATTAGAATAATTACTTTCTTGTATACACATCTGTAATGTAATTTTCTTACATTGAAGCAATGAAAATGTTTGTTCCTTGTAATTTTCTTACATTGTTGTATTAGATCCTATATCGATCTATATGAAGAAGAAATCATGTAACGAGGGGATTCTTATTTGTACAAATGGTACTTCGAACTTGGAACGAGCATGAAGAGATTAACGATACTTCTTTATCTTTTGAGTTGTTCCGCCTGATCGGTTGCTTAAAACCTTTAGTCTCTACTTGGACTCGATTACAAAAACGGGATATTTAAACTTAATTCTGACGGCTAACTAGGTATGATCCAAAAGTTCAGTTGGTCTTCTCACTCTGTAAAAAAATGAACATAAACGTTATAAGTTCGATTTCTCTAAAATGCGTGCTGTCGTAAATCTGTCATATGGGGCATACAGATTCTTCCAACCATCTGCGTTGCACATTTAATAATGATAATGATGATAAAGAAAGAAAAAGTAAAGATGAAATTACTAATACATTCAAACTTGCACTATTCAATCATTCAAACTACCCAAAACATAATATATAATTTCTTGATTGGCCTTTTGGGCAAAAACAAAAAATATATATTTTTTAAACACGTTTTTATTATTTTAAAATAATAATTATATAAAATTAAAAAAGGAAGATAAAAGGAAATGTTTGATTTTTGAATGCAAAGCTTAAATAAAAGCAAGTGGCTGCTAAAAAAATTAGTCTAATTAAGCATTAAATTATGTTTGGCTTATTTGACTTTCCATTTTCCTCCTATCCTAACTTATAAAAAAGCTTCAATACATAAGATTGAAGTGTAAAGGTTAATCTTTCACTAATCATGGTTGGGTAGAAATTCCAATTAGTGGTGAGGAGAGTTTGGTTATAATCGAAATCGAACTGAAATTTTCGATTCGATTAACTGAAATTTTGATAGTTTTTTATTTTTCGATTTTTCAGTTCATTTAACCGAAAAAATCGGTTCGACTTTCGATTATCACTTCTGAAATTTTTGGTTATTTGGGTTAACTGAAAAACCGAATTTCAATATCAAAAAACGGCGTCGTTTTAGAAATCTCTTTTTTTTTTCTTCTCTCTTTCTTCTTTCTGCTTCGGTTAACCGATTTGCACAGCTCTTTCATAACACGTTTTCAAAAATTCGGTTAACTGATCGGTTATTTAGTTTCATTTTCGGTTTCGGTTACTCATTTAGTGCATTTAGTTAACTAAAAACCGACCGATTCGATTTCGGTTCGGTTAACCGATTTGCTCCGTCCTAATTCCAATCAAATTTGAAAAAAGAAAAGAAAAAGAAGTTAATCTTTCTTTTAAGAAAAGTAATGACAGCATTAGCAACGGTTTTATGATGCTTAATCTTCCATTTTCTTCAAAGTATTGAATTGTTTTACCACAAGAAATAATAATTTAAACTAAATAAAATGAAAATATAGAATTCTATTACCTTAAAGATTAATACCCAAATCACTAAAATGCAGAATAAGTTCTCTGGAAGTAGAAATTGAGGACGAATCTTGGTATTAGCAACGAGCATAAGGTCTTACGCTCGTTGCTAATACCAAGATTCGTCCTCAATTTCTACTTCCAGAGAACTTATTCTGCATTTTAGTGATTTGGGTATTAATCTTTACAATGCCACTACTGTTAGTACTAGAGACGATCATAACGAATTGAAGCAGAAATCAAGGATGAACTACTAGTATGGTGACGAGTATAAATGAAGCAAAAATCAAAGATCTTCTAGTACTAGAGACGAGCATAGCTAGAAATCAAGAATGGACTCTTAGCATTAGCGACGAGCATGACAAATGGAAGTAGAAATTGATGATGAGCTCGACAAATTAATAGAAGCTCATATCGAGCTAATAAATAAGCACCCATTAAAAATGGAAAAGTTTTAACAATCTTTCTTTCTATATATAACTAATTAAACGACTTGTAGCATGCTTGACTCCTCGCATGCCATCTACCAAGACCACCATAAAATTTGATGAGCTCTGCAGATGGCATACAGGGAGCCAGGCATATACCAAGTTAAACAATATAATTAGTGGATGAAAGCTAAAATGTAAGCAACAATGACACAAACACAACATATATATAGGATTTAATTTCTTGTGAATATATAAAAGTTATTTTTTTTTTAATTTATTTTTTTTTCTAGCAAAGATAATAGCTTTTGAGTTGGCAATTTGGAATATAGCAAAAAAAAAAAAAAAGCAGCTAAAAAGGGAATCATATTCTACCTGAAAGGTACTTTCTTTCTTCTTTTTTATAAAGCTTTTTTTTTTTTTGTCTCTAAACATGGTGATGAAGGGGTTATGTGGCCTTAAAAAACAGTAAAAAAGAAGCTTTTAAGTCATACCCATATGGCGTAAGGGATATATAGAGAGGTTAAAAGTACTTTTAAGCCATACCCATATGGAATTTTGAGGTGTTTTTTGCTTCTTTTCATGTTATGTATCATAAAGCAAAAGTCTTTTTTTCCTCTTTCTGGAAACTGATAGTATTTGATTTATTTGTCTTTAAGTGTTTGGATTAGTTTTGGTTCTCTATTTTTTCTTTTTTTGTTTCTTGAGTTTAAAATTGTAATATTACAAAATTACTTTGAGCTCAACTCAATCTCTTTAAACTATTAAGTCATTTTATCAATTTGTTCGCAGTATATTTATGACATATTCCGTAAATTTTCTCTTTTTTTAGAGTATATTCATGAAATATTTCATCAGAAATGACATATTAATTGAATGATGTCAAAATATATTGATTTTATAGCAATTATGCATAGATTTTGTGATAAAATAATAATATTGACTAAACATAGACCTAACAAATTGTGTCACGACACAATAAGCCAAATACGCTTACACTAAAAATTAATGGATTTGAGTTGAGTTTTAATAGATTAGCAAAACGTTTGACACGACCCGATAAAAATACGAATCTAAATCTGCTGGGTCCATGCTACCATAAAGAAAACAAACTAACACATGCCTAAATTCAAACCATATATAACCTTATGGTTTCCTTATCGGTTGGTTTGGCTGTTATGATCGAATGAATTTCACCAAGCTCCCCTTTAACTTTCGGACTATTGATTAATTTTGTGCATATATGAGGGGACCATAAAATGCATGTATTTTCATTTCCTACTATGGTAATTGCCTTATTTGAGGGGACCATAATGGGTAATGTGTGAAGGTGAGCAGCAGCGTTAACTTAGGATAATGGGTTAGCTGGTATAAATATTGAACAGTGGAGGAGAAGAATACCCATCGGATCGAAGGAAAGCTACTTAATTTCGTTCTCGTCTACATAATATATCCAAGATGGTATATAATATGATAGAAGAACTAAAGCGAACAATGGTTAAGTTATATTATATTAACTAATATATATAATGTTTTGATGTTGCAGTCTGTGATTAGCATTGGTCCATGGGGTGGTTGGGGAGGAGGCGAATGGTCATATACTGCTCCTGGTAGGATAACTGAGATTGTTGTTAACTGCGGGGACGTCATTGATGCGATTCGTATCGGCTACCTAGCAGCCGACGGCACCACCCATTCACCATGGTTCGGTGGTGAGGGAGGAGAACCTAAAACGGTAAGTAATTAATAGTCTATATATGTAATTAATACAAAAAAAAAATTGTGTTAATCCTTTTATGTTCGTTTGCTTGTAGACTAGACTGGGAGCAGAAGAGTATTTGACAAATATAAGTGGTACTTATACAAGTGTTGGAGCAAATACTGTAGTGAGTTCTATAACGTTTTATACAAACAAGAACAACTATGGACCTTTTGGAACTGATTCAGGCACTACATTTGGAGCTCCACTCTCTGGTGCTGAAATCACCGGTTTCATGGGCCGTTGCGGAGATAATATAGATGCTATTGGCATCATCGTCAAGCCTTATGCTTCTTCTTGAACATATATCAACCCCTGCTTCTGCTTCTGCTCTTGCTCGTGTTATTTGTGTTCCTGTGTCGAGTTCGTGTTTACCTTTTCAGATTCTTCACACCATAGATGTTGTGAGGACATTTCCAAGTAAGCTAATCATACATGAAGATTTATTTTCTGATATTAAATTGGGAACCGATTTCTCAGCCGAAAATAGCCACTGTATTCTCTATCGCCCCAACTGATCTATAATTGGTCGAATTTGTCGAATTGGATTGATTTTCAGAGTAATTGAGAGGACTTGGAGTAGACGTTCAACTAGAACTAGAATTAAGTTTTGGGCGGTGTTGCGAATACAAAGAAGGATCACAATCAATGGTTTTTTTGGTGCCATTTTCAAATGGCTTAATTGAAACTTACAAGCTTCTTTACTGCCAAATGAGTGGCTTTTAAATTATAAAATGTTTAAAAGGTGCTTTTAAGCGATGCCAAACATTAAAAGATGCTTTTAAGCAACACCAAACGCCCTCTAAATAAGAGTAACTAAAAATATTTCAACTCTTTAACATAAGAATGCGAATCGTTTAATGAAGCAAGAGATGATTGTAATATGATGGATCGTCAATCTTCCAAGAAAACTGGAAGAACACATAACAAGAAGGTCTAGACATCATCCCCATAGATGAAATTTATTGTATTAACTTTGATGAAAAATAACAAATATAGAATGGCATAAAAATTTTGAATTTTCTTCACACTTTCTGGTGGGTTTCAAATGATGTACAAAAAGGTTGAACACATATACAGTTTCAAAAATATCATTTGCTCAATTAAATGCAAGTTGAATTTGGTTTTGCTTAGTACCTGAAAGAGGTTCATCAAAAGATCAAACCATCCTTCACAATGTGCTCCAACCAAGTTGCCAAATCCGACATCGTAGGACGATCATTTGGATTCTCCCTTACAGCCATTTCTGCTATATCAGCAAGTTTAAGTAAAGGTTCAAAGTTCCTTGGCAGCGTCACATATCGATCGATTATGGAGGCTCCTTTGCCTTGTCTGATTAAAGGAACTGCCCAATCAACTATACTTGGAGGCACAGAGTCTCTGTCATAAGCTTTTCTTCCACTAAGAATCTCAAGAAGTACTATTCCAAAGTCATAAACATCCGTTTTCGTGTCTCCTCCACCAAGATCCTTCTCGTTTGCGGTGAGAAGTCCAAAATCAGCTATTCTTGCTCCCCATTCCGAATCCAAAAGAATGTTTGAAGTCTTGACGTTGCGATGAATTAGCGGCGGATCAGCTTCTTTGTGAAGGTATTCAAGACCCTTTGCTGCCTGCATTGAAATCTTTAACCTTAGGCCCCAATTTAGAGGCAAAAGGCCATTGTGAAGGTGATCGTGAAGTGTTCCGTGAGGCATGTACTCGTAAACGAGCAACCTTTCTCCCATTTCAGAGCAGTAACCCAACAAGTTCACGATATTACAATGACGAACATTGCATAAAACTTCCAATTCCATTTCGAAATCTCTACTGTTTGTGTGGATTATTGTGGCTGCATTAGCTCTCTTTACTGCAACTTGTCTTCCATCTGCTAAAACAGCTTTATAAACAAAACCATAGCTTCCTCTTCCAAGCTCATTGAACTCTTTGAACCCATTGGTTGCATCTTTTAGGTCTGACAGTCGAAATATTTGAGCCATACCTGGACAAGAAGCCATGGATGGAAGCTGGTTTGAATCAGAATCAATGTCAATCTCCAGCTCAGGTTTTCCTATGCATGATTTGAACTGTTTCTTTGATCCTTCTTCTTTTTCATTGACGACCAAGCGTCGAAGAACGCAACAACCGAGTAAAATCAATAAGAAACCTGATGCAGAAGAGCCAATTATGATTACTAATCGACGCCAACGATGCCATTGTCTCTGAGCAAATGATTGCATCCCACAAACTTTCCTACAAGAACTGTTCTGACAAAGAGAGCAATCTGTGCATACTCTATCAGCATTCGGAGTACAGGGGCTTGACAGGAAAAACCCTTCAGAACAATTTGATCCACACGGAGAACATATATGCAAATCTTTCCTGAAACACAAACTTGTCAATTCTGGTTCATTTAGAATACTGGCATTGAAAACAAACTCTCTTTCACTGCAAGCGACAGGACCACATAGTCCTGGACTACACAACTCCAATGGAGGATCAAACTCACGCGGTGAAGTTCCATTCGCAAACCAACAATCAATAACCAAATCATTCTCTCTAATCCCACATGTAGTAAAATCAGTAGAAGCAATTGCTGTAAACCCAGAACCACCTTTAGGAACAGATGACAAATTAAAGCTCCCCCAACATTCAATCGCATGATTATCTTCCCTAATTCCACAAAAATGATTAGCACCAGCAGTTAAAGATACAAATTGGGTCCCAATTGGAGAAGTTGAAAATGAATCATTACTAGTATTACCCCAACATTTGACTTCACTAGATTCTTCCATAATCCCACATAAAGAACTCCTACCAGAAGCTAAAACTCTATAATTCTCTGATAATCTAGAAAAGCCTAAAGTTGAAGACTTTGGACCCCAACAAACAACCCCTCCTTCTCTAACCCCACCACAACTGTACCCTTCACCAGATACCAATTTACTGAAAACAAGATTACTAATAGACTGATCATTAAATTTGCTACTTTGAACAGAGCTTAAACTATTATTAATACCCATCACAATATCCCAACAATCTACAGTACCTGCTTCATGATCAGAATAGTAAGATCCTCGAATAGCACATACATGATTTTTACCAGCAGAAATGTGGGAATAAGCAGTAGTTTTATAAGCTTTAGGCACAAGATCCAAACCAGAGTAAATCGAACTCCAACAAAATGCCTGTGAACTGTTTGCTAATAGGCCACAAAGAAAACCTTCACCGCCAGACAAGGCCGCCATAGCTGGAATACCATTAAAATAACTAGAAGAAGAAGATGGTGAGACTGAAGAAGAAGATGATGATGAAGATGAAGAAGATGGTAAAGTTGTGTTTTTTGTCCAACAAATAACATCCTGTTTTCCACTAGCATCAATGGCACAAAAGAAACCATTATCCCCAAATGCTGCAGAAATTGGACCCATGGATCCAAACCCAGATGCAGAAATGAAAAAAAGAAGGAGAAGAAGAGAAGAGAGGATGAAAAAATGTTGCATTGCTTAAGTGGCTATTGGGTATTGGTGGGTTTGGATCAGGGGATGTCATGGACTGGTGTAGAAGTCCAGTGCTGGTGCTAGAGTTAGAAGAGTTGTGATTTTGATTATTTAGATGACGAAGCAAGAACATGGGCGTCGCCATTTTTACAGCTTGCCGTTACTTAGATCGTTAGAAAATGAAAAAGAACTGTACTTTGTGAGAAATTTTACCGCGAAATATAATATGTTCGTTTGAGTTTAGTGATTGGCTGGCTGTTAGATACTTAGATTAGAATCTCTATTTAGTTTTCAATTATTTAGCTTTCAATAGGATTTGGCATCTTTATTATCTCAAAGTATAATTGACTTTGTACTTAAAGTCTGCTGCACAATATTAACTGTTTCATGATGGCAGGATCAGATCTAACTGCTGCTGCTGCCGCTGCCGCCGTTAATACAAATAGTTAACGACTATACAAACAGTCAACGCAACGCAAATAGTTTAAAAAATTGCACCAATTTTAGAAATTTGAGAAGACTAACTACCAACCTAATTGATAATTAAGTAAATAAGTAGTTAGTACAAATTCAACTCACCTGTCCTTACACTTAAAAGATTTTATGTTACATATAAACAAGACATAATCGTAAATTAAACACTTTTGTGTCATATATTTATAATTTAATTTACAATTTTCTAGTTATTTTATTTAATTATTATTGCTATTTTTGGAAGCTTCCAAATTTTTTATTCTCTTTTTTTTTCTTAAGGACTCAACATGTCATATGTTATTGAAGGCATTAATTATATTTCTTTTCATTTTTCTTTAAAATAATATTATAATTATTAATTAGGTGTAACATTATTGGTTTAAGACAATTTATATTATTAAATTTGTAGTATTATTTTGATAATTTATATTATTTATATATATTTATATTAAAGTTGATAATGTACAGATTCATTTAACTCTAACAAAAAAAAATTGAAATAATTAATGAATTTATTTATTTTTCCACCTAAATTATAATAATAATGAAATGGAAAAAAATTAATTAATTAATTACTAATATTAGTAAGTATTACTAATTTTGGGCCTAATACTGCGGGATGATACAGTGTTGACATATAGAGCCAAAATGTCCTAGAAATTATAAACCGTCTGATGTGATCACGTGATTGCTTAGTCAGCTGTCTGTCTGGACATAAATAGTCAAAAAAACACATGGGATTTTTAATCCTCTACAGTACATGCAGCTGTCTCTATTGTGTGCCCTACTCACTAGTCAAAATAATTTCAAATCTCATTGGTCGATTCTTACAATCTTATGGGATCCTTTTCCAAAATCTTTAATACAACTTTGTATATTTACAGAAATAAGTTGAATTAATTATTAATTAAATTTTTAATTTGTTAACAAAAATTGTTAATATTGCTAAAAAAAATATTATTTATAGTGTGAATAAATATTAATTTATAAAAAATTTTAATTTATTAACTAAAATATAAAAAAAATATTTAAAAATTTAATATGATGGACAAGAGAATTAAGTATCCACTTGAGCAACACTGATTTTGCATGTGGCATGTCGTGATTTTCGTTGAATTATATATTATTTATTTTGAAAATAATAATATATTATTTATACAAATTTAATTATTTTCATATCATATTTTATTTGGTAGCTATAATTATAATTTTATTTTTGTCTTTTTTTTAATTGCCAAGTTGGTATAAAAATAATAAATCTAGCAAAATAATATGCTGGGATTTGTAATCTAAGATAAATCTTAGATTTTATATGCAAGCTTTAAATATTAGAGAATCCATTATTTGATAATTGTGTTTTTAATTCTAGGATTAAGTTAATACTATGTTTTGAATATGACCAACTTGTTTTGATTTTTTAATTAAGGGGTAATTACTTTTGGGTCCTTAAGGTTTGGCGCAACGAACTCGTAGGTCCCTCTATTTTGGAAATTATATCATCGGGTCCCTAACTTTTGAAATATTATACTCTCAGGTCCTTCCATCCAATTCTGCCGTTAGTCA